>CAUYRH010091899.1:0-14570 GCA_963574655.1 Perodicticus potto | reverse complement strand
TTTTTGAGACAGAGCCTCAAGCTGTCACCCTGGATAGAGTGCCATGGCATCACAGCTCACAGCAACCTCCAATTCCTGGGCTCAAGCGAGTCTCTTGCCTCCGCCTCCCAAGTAGCTGGGACTACAGGTGCCCGCCACAACACCCGGCCAGTTTTTGGTTGCAGCCATCATAGTTGTTTGGCGGGCCAGGGCTGGATTTGAACCCGCCAGGTCAGGTGTACGTGGCTGGCGCCTTAGCCCGTTGAGCCACAGGTGCTGAGCCATTTTTTCCAATTATTGGAAGTATGATGATAGTTTTTTAATGGGGATTACATTGAATCTGTAGATTGCTTTGAGTAGTACAGACATTTTTGCAGTATTGACTCTTCCCAGCCATAAGCATGGTATGTTCTTCCATTTTTTAATATCTTCTGCTATTTCTTTTCTTAGGGTTTTGTAGTTTTCTTTGTAGAGGTCATTCAAAGGATCTCTTTGTTATGTGTATATATATATATATATATATTTTTTTTTTTTTTTTTTGAGACAGAGCCTCAAGCTGTCACCCTGGATAGAGTGCCATGGCATCACAGCTCACAACAACCTCCAATTCCTGGGCTCAAGCGAGTCACTTACCTCCGCCTCCCAAGTAGCTGGGACTACAGGTGCCTGCCACAACGCCTGGCCATTTTTTGTTTGCAGCCGTCATTGTTGTTTGGTGGGCCCGGCCTGCTTTTGAACCCGCCAGCTCAGGTGTACATGGCTGGCGCCTTAGCCCGTTGAGCCACAGGCGCTGAGCCTGTTATGTATATTTCTAAGTATTTCATTTTTCTTGAAGCTATTGTGAAGGGAATTGTGTTTTGATTAGCTTCTCATCTTGGCTGTTTTTGGCATGTACAAAGGCTACTGATTTGTGGACATTGATTTTATATCCTAAGACATTGCTGTATTTTTTGATCACTTCCGGGAGTCTTCTGGTTGAGTCTTTGGGGTTCTTTAAGGATAAGATCATATGGTTGACAAAAAGCGAGAGTTTGACCTCCTCTGCCACCCTGGGATGCCCTTTATTTCCTTCTCTTGCCTGATTGTATTGGCTAGAACGTCCACCACTGTGTTGAATAGTAGTGACAATAGAAGACAACCTTGTCTGGTTCCAGTTCTAAGTGGAAAAGCTTTCAGTTTTACTCCATTCAGTATATTAGTTGTAGATGGCTTTGATCAGATTAAGAAATGTGCCACCTATGCCTAAATTCCGAAATGTTCTAATTAGAAAAGGATGGTGAATTTTATCGAATGCTTTTCCTGCATTTGTTGAGAGGATCGTATGGTCTTTGTTTTTGCTTCTGTTGATATGGTGAATTACATTTATGGACTTGCGTATGTTAAACCAGCCTTGCATCCCTGGGATGAAACCTAGTTAGTCATAATGAATAATTTTTTTAATGTGTAGCTGTAGTTTATTGGGTAGGATTTTATTGAGAATTTTTTCTTCTGTATTCATTAGTGAAGTTGGTCTGAAAATCTCCTTTTTAGTTAAGTCTTTTCCTGGTTTGGTTATCAGGGTGATGTTTGCTTTGTAGAATGTGGTTGGGTAAGATTCCTTCCTTTTCAATTTTTTGGGATAATTTCTGCAGTATGGGTCTAACCTCTTCTTTGAAGGTTTGATAGCATTCTAGTGTGAAGCCATCTGGACCAGGGCATTTTTTTGTTGGGAGATTTTTTATTATTTCTTGATTTCAGTTCTTGAAATCAGTCTGTTCAAGTAATCTATTTTTTCTTGATTAAATCTAGGGAGAGAGTGTGATTCCAGGTATTGATCCATTTCCACCACATTGTCAAATCTCTGGGCATCCAGTTTCTTGTAGTACTCAGAGATAATCTCTTGTATCTCTGTGGCATCTGTTATTTCCCCTTTATCATTTCTGATTGAGGTTATTAGAGATTTTACTTTTCTTTTTCTAGTTAATCTGGCCAAAGGTTTATCAATTTTATTTATTTTTTTGAAAAACTAACTTTTTGTTTTGTTAATTTTCTGAATATTCTTTTGTTTTCAATTTCATTAATCTCTGGTTTAATTTTGGTTATTTCTTTTCTTCTGCTGGGTTTGGGATTAGTTTGTCCTTTTTCCAATTCCATAAGATGGTTCAGGCGTTTGTTGATGTGCTCTCTATTTTTCGAAAGTAGGGATCTAATGGGATAAATTTTCCTCTCAGGACTACTTTTGCTATATCCCACAGTTTTGGCAACTTGTGTATTCATTGTTATGTTTGAGGAATTTAATGATTTCCTCTTTTATCTCTTACTAAACCCAACTATCATTCAGCATAAGGTTGTTTAATTTCCGAGTCTTTGTGTGGGGATTAACGTTTTTGTTAGAGTTGAGTTCCACCTTTATTTCCTTGTGGTCTGAGAAGATACAAGGTATAAATTCTATTTTAATTTTTCTGAGGTTTAATTTGTATCCTAGAATGTGGTCTATTTTGGAGTATGCACCATGACTTGATGAGAAAAACGTATATTCTTTAGTTTTTGGATGGTGTGTTCTGGATATGTCTATTAATCTCATTTGTTCTAGGTTCACATGTAAGTCCTTTGTATCTTTGTTTAGTTTCTGTTTAGAGCATCTGTCCAGTTCTGTCAGAGGGGTGTTGAAGTCCCAGCTATTACGGTGTTATGGAATATCATATTACTCATACCCATCATGGTCTGTTTCATAAAACTGGGAGCATCTAAGTTAGGTGCATAAATACTTAAAATATCTTCTTATTGTATTGTTCCTCTGATCAGCGTAAAGTGCCCATCTTTGTCTTTCTTAACTTTAGTTGCTTTAAATCTGCTTGTATCTGAAAATAAGATTGCAAAGGAGAAAGGAGGTCCCTCCTTTCTTCTGATTTCATTTGCTTGAAATGCTATTTTCTATCACTTAACCCTGGGTCTTGATTTGTCCCTCAAGGCTAGGTATGGATGGCTTGTGCTTTTTTATCCAAACAGCCAGCCTGTGCCTGCCTCTTCAGTAGTGAGTTTGGTCCATTGACATTCATTTAGAGAATTGATGAGTGTGGTGGAGTTCTATTCATCTTACTTTGTAAAAATATGTTTTATAGTTTTATCCTTTGTGCCATTGTGGGAGCTAAGTTTTGACCTTTACCTTCTGGGTGTTTAATTTGTTGGTGGTCCATTGCAGTGGTCAGTGTTGAGAACAGGTTTAAGTATTCCCCATATAGCTGGTCTTGTTGTGGTGAATTTCCTCAGTGCTTGTATATCTGCAAAAGATCTGATTTCTCCAATTTTGAAGTTTATTTTAGCAGGTACAGAATTCTGGGCTAAAAATTGTTTTGTTTCAGAATGTTGAAGGTGGATGACCATGCTCTTCTGGCTTGGATGGTTTCAGTTGAAAAGTCTGCTGTCATCTTAATGGCTCTGCCTTTGTAGGTTAGTTGGTGCTTACTCCTAGTTGCTTGCAGAATTTTTTCTTTCAGGGCTCAAAGGAGTAGGGTGCTGGCCCCATATACTGGAGGTGGTGGGGTCAAACCTGGATCCTACCAAAAAACTGCAAAAAAAAAAAAAAGAATTTTTTCTTTTATCTTGTCTTTTGACAGGTTCATTACAATGTGTCTTGGAGAGGCTCTGTTTCAGTTGAGATGACCCAGGGTTCAATATCCATCTGAAAGGAGTGTGTTGGGGTCTTTAGTAAAACTTGAGAAGTTTTCATGATATTATAGTCTCCAGTAGAGCTTCCATTCCTTTGGGACAATCTTTTTCCCCTTCAGGAATTCCTATTATTGGTATGTTTGAATGCTTCATGGAGTCTCATAGTTCTCTAAACACCTGTTCTGCTTTCTGTCTCTTCTTTTCTGCCTCTTTAAATATCTGGGTTAACTAAATAACTTTATCCTCTAGCTCTGAGATTCTTTCCTCTCCATGGTCTAACCTATTTTTTATATTTTCTACTACTGCATCTTTACATTCCCTGATTTTCTCCTTCATTTCCTTAAGCTCTGCCATATCCTTCTATATTCTACATTTATCTGCTCCAACTTTTGGTTCTGTTTTTCCATTTTCTCATTCATTTCTTTTATTGTCTTTATCATCCATATTTTAAATTCCCTTTCTGCCAAGTCTATAAATTCTTTTTTTATTTATTTATTTATTTATTTATTTATTTATTTATTTATTTATTTAAGACAGAGCCTCAAGCTGTCACCCTGGATAGAGTGCCGTGGCATCCCAGCTCACAGCAACCTCCAATTCCTGGGCTCAAGTGAGTCTCTTGCCTCCACCTCCCAAGTAGCTGGGACTACAGGTGCCCGCCATAATGCCCAGCCATTTTTTGGTTGCAGCCATCATTGTTGTTTGGCAGGCCTGGGCTGGATTCGAACTCACCAGCTCAGGTGTACATGGCTGGTGCCTTAGCCCTTGAGCCATAGGCGCCAAGCCTTTTTTACTTTTTTTGAGATAGAGTTTCGCTATGATGCCCTTGGTAGAGTGCTGTGGTGTCATAGCTCACAGCAACCTCAAACTCTTGGGCTTAAGCAATTCTCTTGCCTCAGCCTCCCGAGTAGCTAAGACTACAGGCACCTGCCACAACACCCAGCTATTTTTATGTTGCAGTTGCATTGTTGCTTTAGCTGGCCAGGGCCAGATTCGAACCCTCCAGCCTCAGTGTATGTGGCTGGTGCCCTACCCACTGAGCTACAGACACTGCCAAGTCTATAAATTCTTCACAGGTGGAGTCTTCTGAAGTAGCTTCCTCATAGTCCATTGGGGGAGTTCCTCTGCTTTGGTTTTTCATGTTGCCTGAATTTTTCTGTTAGTCCCCCCTCACGTGTTCTTTCTTCTTGTTCACCTCCTTGACCTCCTTTTTCCTTCTCACTGCCTCCTTTCCTTCAAATTACCTGTCTCAGAGGTTAGCTCTTTAAGTGGCCTCAGCCTGAGCAAAGCTAAACTCTTTTTTGTGGCCAAATAAACAGAATTCCTTGCTCTTGATGACAATATGTTGTAATATGTTGCCAGAACACCAAGTGGTGCTGTGGTTTTTTTAGGAGGCAGAGAGCATAGCCAGCAACCTCTATGGTCCTTATTCCAAACTAAGTTGCCTTTGGTGACACTTGATTGTTTCCTTAGCATTCGGACCCTTCAGCATTGAAAGCTGAAGATCCTTCAGGGGCAGGTCCCACAGTTCCCCCTGACTCCAGTTCCCTGGGATGTGGGAGTCCCGCACCTGACCCAAGAGTGGAATTCTGATCCAGCAGGCAGAATTAAGATGGCTGTGCTTTAGGCCCCTGCTAAGACCTTCTCATGACCTTCCCACAATGGCAGCCTCATGGTTGCTGAGACCTTCTCAGGCCTCACCAGCCACTAAATCTATAGAAAATCTACTTCAACTGGCAGTCAAATCAGGTTGCTGTACACTATTTGAGTCTGCCCACTCCTCTAAGCTTTCCACTCAATGTGCATTTCCCCCAACAAGGGAAAACTCTGGAAAGGCTTCTTCCCATCCCAGACAGCTGTGGGGGGGCCAGCCAATCCCAACTGGTTGCAATCATTTGCCTAATTCATTAGATTTCCATCTCTCTGGATCATATGTTGTATCTGGCTCACTACCTCCTCACTGTGCTCCCTGAGCTGCAACTCTGGGTAATGTCCAGGCCAATTATGGTTGGGTTCTCTTTTTTCCCAGTGGTTCTCCCTTCTTTTTAAACAAATTCCCAATTCCCTTTCCTAAGGAACAACAAAGGAAAGCAGATTTGGTTTTGGGGGTCACTTTATGGAGGATAACTACTGAAGAGATACTATTATATCTCTCCTGTATACATACACAGTTATATGTGAGTATATCTGTATATTTATAAAGCAAATTGGGGAAACTGATATACAACTTTGTAATCTGTTATTTTAACTTAATATGTGAATTTTTCTTTTTCTTTTTCTGTTTTTTTTTTTTGAGACAGAGGCTCAAGCTGTCACCCTGAATAGAGTGCTGTGGCATCACAGCTCACAGCAACCTCCAATTCCTGGGCTCAAGCGAGTCTCCTGCCTCCGCCTCCCAAGTAGCTGGGACTACAGGTGCCTGCCACAACGCCCGGCCATTTTTTGGTTGTAGCCGTCATTGTTGTTTGGCAGGCCCAGGCTGGATTCGAACCTGCCAGCTCAGGCATAGGTGGCTGGCACCTTAGCTGCTTGACCCACAGGTGCTGAGCCAATATGTGAATTTTTCTACATTTATAAAATTATTCAATACTATGTAAAATGACTCAGGCAATTAATCACATAATGAAAGTAAGGAACAGTTCACTTATCTAATCTCCTAGGATTTGCCTTTTGGCTTATTTCCAATTTCTTCTGATTTTTAAATAATGCACAATGAGCAAACACCTTTATAAACAACTCTCAGAAAATATCTCTGATTTTTTCTCTGAGGATAAATGCCCATTTTTCCCTACCTCCTATTTATGAGAGTGCCCCAAATCTCAGGGTTTTCAAAATAATAAAAGCCAAAAACCTCTTAGCTTATTAAAGGCACTTCTCCCTTCCTCCTACTGATGACTCACTAACCTTCAAAAGAATGCCTGAGCCCTGTGCTTCTCAAACTTCAGCATGCATTGCAGTTAACTGGAGGGCTTGTTAAAACTGATTACTGTTCCCCCCTCACCAGAGATTCAAATTTCCTAGATACGGGGTGAAACCTGAGAACACGTGTTTCTAACAAGCATGTAGATGGTGCTACTGTGGGGCCGTGGACTGCAGTTGGAGAACACTATGCCAGGGAGAGAATTTCTAGGTTCCCAGCAAAGACTAAAGGTTTCTTGTGAAACCTTCAGGACTCTGTTCTGTGAATTCTGCTAAGTGACCATTGTTACTCTGCATTCTGAATGTGGCTTCCCACAGACCCAGCAGCCTCAGAATGTGGACGTGATGGGCTTTCCAGTATCTAGTGAGCTTGTGTTCCAAGTTGACCCTGAGCTGCCACTGGGCTAAGAGCCAGAGTGGCTAAGGGCCAACATTTCACATTCTTTGCCTTCACTAGTTAGTTCCCTAGTGAGATACAGTACAAACTTACAAATATGTTTTCCCCTCATAAACTGCTGGTGGGAATGTAAAATGGCATAGCCACTTTGGAAAACAAGCAGTTCCTCAAGATGTTAAAGCATAGAATTACCTGGCTGGGTCTGGTGGGTCACGCCTGTAATCCTGGCACTCTGGGAGGCCAAAGTGGGTGGATTGCTTGAGCTCAGAGTTCCAGAACAGCCTGAGCAAGATAACGAGGCCCCATCTCTACCAAAAATAGAAAAATTAGCCGGGCTTTGTGATAACTGCATGTAGTTCCAGCTACTCAGGAGGCTGAAGCAAGAGGATTGTTCAAGCCCCAAGAGATTGAGGTTCCAGTGAGCTGTGATGCCATGGCACTCTATCCAGTGTGACAGAGTGAGATTCTGTCTCAAAAAAAAAAAAAAAAAGGGCTGCGCCGTGGCTCAAGGAGTAGAGCGCTGGCTCCATATACTGGAGGTGGTGGGTTCAAACCCGCCCCAGCCAAAAACTGAAAAATAAATAAATAAATAAATAAATAAATAAATAAATAAATAAGGCTCAGCGCCTGTGGCTCAAGCAGCTAAGACACCAGCCACATACACCTGAGCTCAAATACAGCCCAGGCCCGCCAAACAACAATGACGGCTGCAACAAAAAGTAGCCGGGCATTGTGGCAGGTGCCTGTAGTCCCAGCTACTTGGGAGGCGGAGGCAAGAGAATTGCTTAAGCCCAGGAGTTGAAGGTTGCTGTGAGCTGTGATGCCACAGCACTCTACCCAGGGTGACAGCTTGAGGCTCTGTCTCAAAAACAAAAACCCACATAGAATTACCCTACAACCCAGCAACTCCAGTCCTCAGTATATAGGCTGGAGAATATAAGTTCACATAAAAACTTATATACAATCGACAGACAGACAAAATAGGGCATCCCCATACAATGGACTATTATTCAGTCATATAATGGATATGTGCTGATATGTGCTGCAGCATGGATGCACCTTGCAAACATGCTAAGGGAAAGGCAGCCACAAAAAGACAAATAGTGCATGAGTCTATTTACATGAAAGTCTAGACGAGGCACATCTATAGTGACAGAAAGCAGATTAGTGTTCCCAGAGGTGGGGGTAAGGGGAGAGGATTTGGAGTGACTGCTAATGGGTTTTCCCTTTGAGATGACGTAAATATTCCCCCTGCTTTTCCATTACTTCCCACTCCAACAGTGAAAAACCTGCTCCCATCATGCATTTGCTTAATTGCTAAATTCCAGTATACATAGTGCTTTCCAAATTGTTTCCTGTGGGAAACAACCTTATCAGCTGGAATATAGTGCTTGTGTACAGTTCCCTTTGCCGTTAGTCTTACGGACTCCACTCATTTCCCAAGTTTTTTTGTTTGGCGTTATTCTACCTACCCCTTTCAGTAAGATTCTTCATACATTTGTAATATAGTTACATCACTTTGTCATATTCCGCATCCATTCTAAGGTTCCCTGATCTCTAAAGGATTTTTTAAAATTTGCATATATCCAAGTTGACTCTTTGTCCTGTTATGGTCTATGGGTTTTGACAAGTGAATCTTGTCACGTACTAGCATTGTGTTTATTTTAAAAATTGCACATATTTTAGTATGTTAAAAAAATCTTTAAAAAACAAATAAATTCCACTGTGTTTGCTGTCAGTCCCACTCCTTTCTTAAAGATTAACCACTGTTATCAATTTGTTATGAATTTTTCTAGATTTTTCTCCAGGCCCTTGTATTTAGTATTTGTTTCTAAGATGCATAGGATCATATGTTAGATACATTTGAGATTTCATGTTATTTATACTGGCAGATGTACCTAATTCTTTTAAACTGGTGTAAAGATAATACAGATGTACTGTTAAACACAGATTCTTAATCCAGTCCAGGTGATATGTTCCAGAACCCTAATGTATAGACAGCTTGGATGCTGGGTGCAAGTTAGAGAATAGAGAGAGGGACGGCAAGGATCAGGTATGAAAGGCCTCATGCTTCCTTGCTGAGATCTTGGACTTGAAGGAGACCCTAGAGAGGCACCAAGAATTTTTTTTTTTTGCCACAGAGTCTCAAGCTGTTGTCCTGGGTAGAGTGCTATGGCATCATGACTCACAGCAACCTCAAACTCTTGGGCTTAAGAGATTCTCTTGCCTCAGCCTCCCAAGTAGCTGGGACTACAGGCACCTGCCACAACGCCTCCTATTTTTTTTGTTGTTGTTGTAGTTGTCATTGTTGTTTAGCAGGCCCAGGCCGGATTCGAACCTGGCAGCCTTGGTGTACGTGGCTGGCACCCTACCCGTTTAGCTACGAGTGCAGCCCAGCACCAAGAATTTTTAATATGGTTTTATTTCTGTAATGGGTTCAGAAGCATTTTAAGGCAACCTACTGAAGAACAATGCTGATCTATCCCTTTTTACCCTCATACCTTTCTCATTAAAAAACATCTGGCCAGGTGTGGTGGCTCACACCTGTAATCCTAGCACTCTGGGAGGCCAAGGCAGGAGGATTGTTTGAGCCCAGAAGATTGAGGTTGCAGTGAGCTATGATGATGCCACCACACTCTACCCAGGGTGACAGAGCAAAACTCTGTCTCAAAAAATAAATAAATAAAATTATTTGGCTCGGCACCTGTGGCTCAACGGGCTAAGGCGCCAGCCACGTACACCTGAGCTGGCGGGTTCGAATCCAGCCCGGTCCCGCCAAACAACAATGACGGCTGCAACCAAAAAATGGCCAGGCATTGTGGCGGGTGCCTGTAGTCCCAGCTACTTCGGAGGCGGAGGCAGGAGACTCGCTTGAGCCCAGGAATTGGAGCTTGCTGTGAGCTATGATGCCACGGCACTCTATCCAGGGTGACAGCTTGAGGCTCTGTCTCAAAAAAAAAAGTAAATAAATAAATAAAATAAAATAAAATAAAATAAAATAAAATAATTTAAAAAAGAAAGGAGATATCCAAGTATACTTATTGAATGTGTGATTGCTCCATAAACACTGGGATAGCCATGTTATGACGTGCCATTTGGACACTTTCGTCTCGTTAGCTATTCCATAAGCATTTATTGGATGGCACCATAGAAGATGGTGGAGGGGAGTACAAAGTGATGAAGTGATTCTCAAAGCAAGGTCCGAGACCATCTAGGAGACGAGAGGGTCTCCAGTTGGGCCACTAAAAATCTAAGAGATCATCTCCAAGTGCCACTGAACTCCTTGCCACTAAGCTCCCTGAGGTCAGGGACCCCACCTCTCTTTTGTTTCCTACTGTAGTCCCAGTATCTGGTGTAGGTCTTTAAATATTGAGTGAATTAAACTAAAATGCAAATTCTTATATTTTTTATAAAGTTGAGGGTCTTGCTATGTTGCCCAGGTGGTCTCAAACTCCTGGCTTCAAGTAATCCTCCAGCCTTGGCCTCAAAGAGTTATATACCAATATGTCCTCATAATTTAGTATTCACAAACTAAAACATGCATATTACTGGATCTGTTGAGAATTCTAACTCATTATTCTACTAAGTCTAGCTAGCTGTTGATATTTGGCAATTTTGCACAGCTTCTCCATTTAGGTTTCTTTTTTTTCCTTTTTTGCATACATGGAGGTAATTGGAATTTCTGCAATTTGAGGAAGGACAGTTTTATTATTGTTCAGTCTCAATGTTTCTTGAGTTGACAGGGGGCCTTAGGAATTATTAGCTTAGTCACATTATTAGCAATGTAGGATGTTGCAGGTGTTGAGTTAGCCCTATAATGTGAAAATATGTATCGCTGCATCAGCAATACTTTTGCCCAGTAATGTCTCCAAAGATAGGACTGTTTTGCTTTTTTTAAAAATCATCTTAATGGTTTTTAAGTGTCCAGTGACTAGATTTGTAAAACATTTACGCATGGTATTGCAAATAGGAATCATCCATAACCCTAGCACCAACAGAAATTGTACCCATGCCCCCCAACTCTGCTTGTACCATAGCACTTCATGATTATCACAGGTTGCTTCTCCCTGGATCCTGGGCTGAGGAGAGTGGGTTACCCTCTGTGATCTTCCTCCTGCTTTAAGAAGACCAGCTGGAGTCACCTGGTGTGGTTAGGCAGGAGATTTCTGCAGTCCTCTTTACCCAGGAACATGGGACCCAGACCCATGATGTGGGACTTTCATTTTAAAACCAGTTGGAACTAGGAAAACTGGGATTAGTTGGTCACGCTGCCTGAAACCCCAGAGGCTGGCTAGTCTTCACCAACTAGAGAAGGAAATATTCCTGCAAGAACCCTTCTGTGGACTAAATCCCAATTGCTGCTATGGCCTAGAGTGAGAGAAGGTGCTTGAGATGTACAGAGGAAGGGCTTCCCAACTCAAATGGGAGGGAGGCTTGTGGAGCTCCTGTGTGTGTCAGGCACTGAGGACTTCACAAACATGGTCTCATCTAACACTTGAACTCTGAGAGGTAGTTCTATAATCCTTGGCCAAGGACAATCCCAGGAGACCAGCAAAGGAGCTCCTCCTCCTCCCCGCTTCCTGCTGTGTGGCCACAGGCAGGGGGCTTTCCAGAGGCTGTGGAAGTAGCTCAGACAGAGGTAAAGTAGGAGAACAGGAAAGGCCACCTGGAGCTTGGGTGAAGTGACCTGGATCAAAGCCTGGCCCTAGAATGTTACCCTGTGGGGCTTTGGACAAGTCCCTTTCCCTTGCAGGGAAGCAACTTACTGTCAGTGAGAGTTTTGGCCTGAACGGTCTTAAAGTTCCATTTGGATGCCCTATCATCAGGGGAAGTGGGCAGGGAATTCCAGAAAGCAGTGAGGTCTGAGAAAAGTAATGAGTCCTTTGCTGGTCTGATGTGGGAGCATGTGGAGACAGTCCTAGGACCCAGGAGAGGCGCCAGCATCCTGGCTTTCTCAGGCTGAGACTGTCTGAGGCTAGGAAGGGTAGGATCCATGTATTTCTTGAGAGGCTAAGTACTTGAAGACAAGCCAAAACAGGGTCACAAAAGTCATGAAATATTTTAAATATTTTAATGTCTACATTTAAATATTCTTCAATGCTTATGTTTACCCAATTTGTGTATTTAACAAACACATTAAAAGTCAGAGCAATGTGAAGAAGATGCTCCTAGAGCAAGCCTGGGACCAACATGCAACTGCATCCTTACCCCAGGGCCTATGTCCAGTTTCCAGGGCTGAAGGGAATGCAAAGAAGACAAGGCCAAAGATAAGGTCTGCTAAACCTCTCTTCCAAAGCCAGAACCCAAGCCTCAAAAGGTCCCTGCACAGAAGGGAGAGAAGGTACCCAAAGAGAAAAAGGGGAAAGCTGATGCTAGCACGGATCTGCTGCAGAAAATGGCGATTCCAAAACAGACCCAATGCAGAAAGCTGAAGGTGCTGGAGATTCTTTTTTTTTCCTGCTTTTATTTTTTTAATATATTATAAAGCAACATAGTACAAATGTTGTGGTATTAAAAAGGATCCATATTTTTCAAGGTATGCATTTTTATAAACTCGTCAATGAAAAGGAAACTATCTTGATACATAAAAGTTTTGTTAAACAAGATTTTAAATTTTTTAAATAAGAAAATGTTAAGAATAAATTCTTTTAAAGGTTCAAACAAAAGCAACCTGTACAATCTCCATAAAATGTGTCCTTATACACGTGCTGCACACTTTGACAATGTTGAAATTTTTTAAGTCTAACAGAGGCAGCACTTAAAAGGCTTTGTGAATTTTTCTTTAAAAAAAGCATACTTTTTATCTGGTAAACATTTTACCATTTTATCTGACCATACACTGACATTTTTGTACTTGAAAAGGGCATTTACACTATAATTGTATTTTAAATGTAAAATTATACATGTAGACCTATTTATAATTTCCTGAGTGACTTCAGTCATACAAACATGATTTAGAGAAGAAATTCTAAAATTTTAGAATAAAACGGTTATGTGCAGACTTACGCTTTTATGTTGAACTAGGGTAAAACGCAAGAGCACGTTACAGAATTTATGCTTACATTCTCTAAGAAATTAAGCAATATGATTTATCCCCAAACTTTACGAATCAGCTTTCTCAAATAAAATGTTAGTAAAATGAATCACTGAAAAGTTATATTTCTTTATTAACAAAATATCAACAGTCATTTTGGACTGTCAACATGGATTGTTTTCTATTCTATACACCAAACTCTGACTCAGTAACAAGAAATTTCTTGCAATACAAAAAAATAAGAAATAATTAAAACATTTGCTTTATCATACAACCAAGCTATATAATTCACTTTCTAAAGTGTCTAAAATGATTAGGAATTGTGGCACTTTCTTTTGCATAAAACCCTTCCCTCATAAAACCCTGGGGTGAAAGGTTATTAATATTATAAAACTGGAACCACAATTCTTCTCATTTCTGTATTAAATTGTAACTATGTTTTAAAAAATTTTTAAAGAAATGTGTCAACTTCTAAAGCAGTTCTGTACAGTTTTCAACAAAATTAAATCAACTGAGTCAAAGGGCCTATTTAAAAAAGCGTCTTTTGAACACTTATTAGTGTCGAGATGAGTGCATTTTCCATCTCTCCTACTGTCTCCTCTGTTCTCATAGTCATGGCTCCAGCTATCGCGATTTCTATCTTCATAGAAGAAATCATCTCTGTTTCCTCTGTAATGATGGTCAGACCTACGATCGCTGTAACGCTGTTCCCGGCTATAATGTCTATCTGCTAGGTAGAGATGAGAATTCTATGGGACTTTATGCTGTGATGATGGTGTATTTTGGTGCCACTGAGAGTTTGAAGGCTGGTTAAAAGTATGATGTGATTCGGCTCGGTGCCAATGGCTCAACGGGCTAAGGCGCCAGCCATGTACACCTGAGCTGGCGGGTTCGAATCCAGCCTCGGGCCGCCAAACAACAATGACGCTGCAACCAAAAAATGGCCGGGCGTTGTGGCGGGCGCCTGTAGTCCCAGCTACTTGGGAGACTGAGGCAAGAGACTCGCTTGAGCCCAGGAATTGGAGGTTGCTGTGAGCTGTGATGCCGCAGCACTCTATCCAGGGTGACAGCTTGAGGCTCTGTCTCAAAAAAAAAAAAAAAAAAAAGTATGATGTGATTGAACTGATGGTGAAAATCCTGATTGGTCCGGAGGTGGAGAACCACATTTTCCACCATAGGACATCTGTCTCAAAACATCATTCATCACTGCTTGTCTCTGAAAATTTTTGGGAGAAGAGAAAGACCTCTGAATTATCTGTGATGATGGAGTCATGTCCACAGTCCTTTCATATCTGCTGCTAGGGGTTGTGGAAGTAGGACTTGAATTTCCAACATGATGCTGGGGACGTGACAAACTGACATCCTGTGACTACTTCCTGATCTAAACTGAATTTTGATGGGCCTTCCAAAGAGTTTGATTCCATTAAGCAGATTCATCGCAGAAGGAACAGATACTTCATGTTTGAAATTCACAAATGCAAACTGCTTTGGTTTACCATCTTTATCTTTTGGAATTTTCACTTTTATTACTGGCCCAGCCTGGTGGAAAAGCTCGAAAAGGAGCTCCTCTGTCACTTTAGTTTCAAGGTTGCC
>CAUYRH010091898.1:0-20622 GCA_963574655.1 Perodicticus potto | reverse complement strand
TATTCTTCTGATATGAAATGAAACAGTATCTGTAAAGTATATTTTGGTGGTCATGAGCTGTCACCATCACATCTTAGGAACTCAGGGTCTTTTCCCCCAAACTTGTTATAACTGAAGCTTCTTCCTCTTAGGTGATGCTCTGGGCCTTCCAGTTGCTGAGGCACTGGGAAGCTCTAACTGCACTCACTCGGGTCATACCCCATGTAATAGAAAATCTTGATGGCTTGCCTTTGAAAATGTACCCTTCTACCTCTTCCAGCCAGGTCTGGGCCACCAGGTTCTGAATTTCTGCAGTCTCTCTGTACCCCTTCCCCAAGGAAGATCATGTCACCACAATTGTCACACTCTGTGGTGACTGCTAACCTCTCCCAGAGTAGAAGGTAAAGCCTTTACAATGGCCCACACCATGTCAGAGAAGTGAAGGACATGGAAAAGAGGGTGCTGGCTGGGGAGATGGTGGTGTCTGGGGCTTATTTACACAGTGGCTGGTGGTGGGGTCCCAGGCCTATAACGCAGGGCAAGCACTAATGTACAGCACAGCACTTTCCATTAGCTTTGGATTTCTTTAGGTTTTTTTTTTTTTTTTTTTTTTTGAGACAGAGTCTTAGTCTATCACTCGGGGTAGAATGTCATGGTATATCCTCTTAGCTCATGGCAACTTCAGACTCTTGGGCTCAAGCATCCTCTTGCCTCAGCCTCCAAAGTAGATGGGACTACAGGTGTTGGCCATGATGGCCAACTAATTCTTCTAGTTTTAGTAGAGATGAGGTCTTGCTCTTGCTCAGGCTGGTCTCAAACACCTGAGCGCACGGGATCCACCTGCCTCGGCCTCCCTTACACCAGGATTATAGGTGTAAGCCACCATACCTGGCCAGCTTTGGATTTTCTAATGTCCCATTGTCCAAAGCAGATTACCCTGCTAGGCCTAGATTAAAGATGTGGAAAACGGACTCCACTTTCTGATAGGAGGAAGGAGAAAGCCAGATGGCAGAGGGGTATGTGTGGCAGAGGGGCGAGTCTATGACTATTTCTGAAGTCTACTGCTCTGGGTTAAGAGTTTCAAGCACCAAGACAGGGAAACAACTAAGATAAATAGTGGGCGGGCCTCTACAGATGACTACATAAAAGAAAATCAAAAGGTCTACTGGTTGGAGTGTAGGGTTAGAAAAATCAGAAACACAGCACGCATTTTTGGAATCCAGGCTCTAAACTTACCCAACACCTTAAAATCTGATCTGCTCGCCCTCTGATTTGGAGATTAACCTAGAAATTAACCAGGTCAGATCAGTTAAGATAGGTATGTAATTGACTCTCAGAATGTAGGGGCCCAGAAAAACAGACCTAGCCACTCCTTTGTGGCTGATCCTTTGGGGGTCTGAAATATCTTTAAAAACAAAGGCCAACAATGAATTTAACAAGTAGGAAGTTCTTCCGGGTTTATCATGAGCGTGTCTGAAAGCACAGACTGGGCCTCCAGTGCCCCACCCTCTTTCTGGTATAACGGATCAGTGATATAGTGAGTGTGTGTGTGTGGGTCCGACGACTTCTCCAAGGACCACAAAAAAACTTGAGTTGTGATAACATTTAACTCAAAACTGTAAAAAAGAAACTGCAAAATCTAAATTAATATATAATTAAATGTCTTTGGACATTTATAACATTATAACCTCATTAACTGTTAAACTTAGATTCACAGAACTCTAAGTGACATTTGAAAGCAATTCGCAGATTTTCACACTTCCTAAGAATTCCCAGAAATGTAAAAAAAAAAAAAATAAATAAAAAACAAACGAAACCACTGAGCCATTAGCAATTTAAGTGACTTCCCAATAGCCAAATAAATCCAAAATTATAAATATTTTCTTAAATTAAAATTTCATAACAAAAAGATAAAGAGAAATGAATGTGAATTACTTGGCATATGTGGCGGTGCCCCAGCAAACGTACAGCTTAGCATCCACAGAGGGTCATAAAGCCGACCCCAGACCTACAAACTCCCGGTGGAGTCAAACTCCCGCCAGGTCAGCTGGGGAGGGGGGCGGGCAGGGGTCGCGGCGCCCTCATTGCAGCAGCCCGGCCAGTCGGGTCCTCCCGTGCCCCCTGCCCTTCCCTGGCGCTCCCTGACCGCTCGCGGTTATCTGGATGTTCCAGGCGCTGGCGCCGAAGCCCCTTATCTGACCGCATCTCCGCCGCAAACGGCGGGCGGACCACCGCGCTCCGCGGGCCTTGGAGGCCGAGCGCTGGGGAGACACACCAGCTGGGAGCCATGTCAGCTCGGGAGGGGGGCGGGCAGGGGTCGCGGCGCTCTCATTGCAGCAGCCCGGCCAGTCGGGTCCTCAGCCGCCGAGGCCGCCCGGCTCGACCGCCCCGCCCTTCTCGGGGTCGTGGCCTTGAGTTGTTTCCCCACAGCCTCCAGGGCCCGCCCCCGAGCGCCTCCAGGCCGTGAGGCCTACAGCCCGGCAAATGGGGGGCGCACTTCTTTGACGCACCGGCGCCTTCTGGCTGACGTTAGGCCCCGCCCACCCAGACCCCGCCCCCGGCTGCGCTGTGCTCACCCTCCCGCAGCCGGAGTTGCTTCGCCTGAGGCGGCTGAGGTGGCCGAAGCGGCGGCTGGCGGCTGGCGGCGGCGTGGTGGTCTCTATTCCAACGCAGCTCTCCGGCCTGCTCCGCCCTCGATCCCCTGCGGCCGGCGGGCGATGGTGCGGCGGAGCGCGCGGACGAGGGCGGCGCGGCGGCGGGCATGAAGGAGGATGGAAGGGCAGGACGAAGTGTCGGCGCGGGAGCAGCACTTCCACAGCCAAGTGCGGGAGTCCACGGTGCGTGAGGACGCGAGCCGCCGGTGACAGCCCGCGTCCCGGCCCCGGGCGCCCCGCCCCGACCCCGGACCTCCTCCCAGCTCCATCCCCTCCCGCAGTCTGCGCCTCCGGATCCCTCTCTGCGCCCGAGCCCAGCCCCCTCCTGGTCCCTCTGCTCCGTTCTTGTCCTCCTCTCCCTCCTAAGCCCCCATGGCGGCCTCCCTGTTGCCACCTCCCGCCCAGGTCACCTGGGGGCCGCGATCTGAGCTTCAGCCGGCGCCCCGTGTCGCCTCGGCGTGCCCCTGCCCTTCCCTGGTGCTCCCTGACCGCTCCAGGCTTTCTCTCTCGGCCGCGTGGCGCTCGCACCTTCGGGTCGTGGACCACGGCTCCGGCCGGGGCGTGGGTGGGCAGGTGCACGCGCAGGTGGTGCTGGTGCGGCCCCTGTGAGGCTGGGGAAGGGCCGAGCTCGGGCTCCACGCTGAGCCTGCCGGCCTCCCCCGTGTCCCCGCCGGAGCCCAGCCGGTTACCTTGTGCGTGTCAGCACCCTCGGCCCTCCCCGCGCCCTCCCCTTTCGTCTCCCTCTAGTCCCCACGTTGAGTTCGGAACCTTCCTACTTGGGGTGAGAAGACTGGCTTTTTATGGCAGTGAGGACCTGAGCAAAAGCCCATTCTGCTCTAGAAGCAACTTCTTGTGGAAGTCTTCGTTTTTTTTTTGGCCCGAGTTTCATCTGTGCTGTTGACAGGAATCTGGAAGGACTTGACCTTGTCAAGTCTACTTTGATATTTTTACCTTTTCAGATGCTCTAGAATACATTATAATTGTGTTTTAACAGCTATGTAAAGTAGATCAATTTTACATTTTTGTATCTACCCCTCCCTTTTTGTAACAGTTCTCTCAAGATTTATTCACACTCTCAGTTCTAGGTGAGAAAATTCTGAATTGTCTAACTTGTGTAGTTATTGATCTTGAAAATTGAGAATCATTTTGCCAAGTCATACCTTGGAATAAAGAGGAAATGTAAAATCTGAGCTAGTAGAATTTCAGCTAGTAGAATTTGGTATAGCATATTTAATTTTAATTTTTTTAATTGAAGGCAAAATACACAGAAGTGCGTATAATCGCGTGTACTCTTAAAAGCATTTCATAATAAACACACCTGACTACTCCTGAATCCAGATTCTACTGGATCCCAGAGGCCCATCCCTTTCCTCCTTCTAGTTACTCTCTGCTCCACCAAGGGTAACCACTGCTTCTCTAACAACATAGATGGATTTTTGCTTCATTTTGAACTTTCTGTAAATTGAATCTTACTCTTTGTGTCTTGTTCTTATACTCCATGATGTTTGTGAAATCTCTCTATATTGTGTATGGCTGTACTGTAAATCTCAGTGCTATAGCGCAATTTATTTTTTCTTGAACATTTTACTATTGATGGGCACTTCAGTAGTTTCTGGGTTTTGGCTATGAGTATCTTTGTACGTGTCTTTTGGTGAACCTTTGTGTGCATTTTTATTGGGTGTACATCTAGAAATGCAGTTGCTAGGTTAGAAGGTGTGCATTTGTTTTTATTTATTTATTTATTTATTTATTTATTTAGAGACAGAGTCTCGCTATGTTGCCTGTGGTAGAGTGCCCTGGCTTCACAGTTCACAGCAACTTCAAACTCTTGGGCTTAAGCCATTCTCTTGCCTCAGCCTCCCAAGTAGCTGGGACTACAGGCACCTGCCACAATGCCCGGCTGTTTAGCTGGCCCAGGACAGCCCAGGTGGTGTTCAAACCTGCCAGCTTGGGTGTATGTGGCTTGTGCCCTCCCCACTGAGCTATGGGCGCCACCCATTTGTTCATCTTTAGTTACTTTTAAACAGTTTTCCAAAGTGGTTGTACCAATTTATACTCCCTCCAGTACTGAGAATATTAGTTGTGATTGCTTCCCATCTTTACCAACACTTGATATTTTCTACCTTTTTTCAGATTTCAGCCATTCTAGCAAATATGTTATAGTATTTATTGTACTAAGGATTTTAATTTGCATTTGCCTGATGACGTGAATTTCAGCACCTGTTTCTATGTTTATTGATCATTTGGAAATCTTTGTGAAGTGTTAGATTTTTTTCCCCCCCATTTTAAAATAAAGTTCATCTTTTTAATATTGATTTGTAAGATCTTCATGTATTCTGAGTATATTTCTTTGTCAGGTATATGTATTGCAACTATTTTTTTCTGTACTTTCTGGGTGCCTTTCACTTTCTTAGTGATATCTTCTGATGAACAGAAATTATTCTAATATAGTTCAATTTATAAAAAATATCTCTTATCATGAGTACTTTGTGGGTGCTGATTAAGAAACCTTCGAGTACTCCAAGATTATGACATTCTTTTGTACTGTTATGCCTCTGTCTAGAGCTTATTTTTTGTGGATGGTATGAGGTAGGTGTCATATTTTTTTTCCACATGAATGTCCAATTGCTTCAGCAACCATTTATAACCATTGTCACAAATTAGGTAATTGTATATATGTGGTGTTTAATTTTGAACTGTGTTGTTTCATTGGCTTATTTTTGGTTTTGTTTTTTAATTAATTAGATATTCTGTGATTTAGACTGAGAAAGTGACTCGTGATAGAACTGCAGAGTTTTATTACCTTTGTACATTGGAAACAGCTCAGTTTTGGTACTAATTACAGAGTTCCATAGTTCTGTTCCTCCTCACCCCTATTTTCCTTAACCTGGAACCCCTGGGTGGTTGAGTGTCTTCCATCTTTTTCTGAACCATTGCAGACAGTGACCAAGCTCAGGAGGTTTCCAGTCTTTGGCATTTCTTCCTCAAGTTATTCATATTTAGAGTAAATATAAGTACTTGCTTTTTCTGTGGGACTTGTTGGCAGTTTTTAAAATTATTCAACTTTTTGATTTTGCCAAAGAATGCTATAATTTTTGTTTAGCTCTTTTACTATACATTCTATACATAATATACATAACATACAACTTACAATTTAAAATGTACACTTCTTTGGCATTAGGTACATTCACATGTTGTACAACCATCACCACTATCCATCTCCAAAACGTTTTCATCATCCCAAATGGAAACTCAATGCCTGTTAAACACTAACTCACCATTCCCCACTACTTCCAGCTGCTGGTTCTGTCCCTTTGAATCTGATTTTTCCAGATCAAAATCTGGAAATTTTTCCAGATTTTTCCAGTTGAATTATACATATAATATTAGTCCTTTTGTGTCTGGCTTATTTCATTTAGGATAATGCCTTCAAGGTTCATCATGCTGTAGTGTGTCAGAATTTCTTCTCTTAAGGCTGAATAATAGTCTTTTTTTGTGTATACCATATTGTGCTGTCTATTAATCTCTCAGTTAATACTTGGGTTGTTTCTACCTTTTGGCTATTGTGACTAATGCTGCTATGACCAGAGGTGTACAAATATGTTAGAGTACTTCCTTTCGATTTTTTTGTGCGTGTATACATAGGAGTGGAATTGCTGAATCATGTGATGGTTCTGTTTAATTTTTTGAGGACTTCTCATACCATTTTCCATGGAGGCTGTACCATTTTATATTTTGAGCCAGGGTTTCAATTTTCTCGGATGTTCTCTGTTTTTTTTTCTTTATTTTATTTAAATAAATATAGGAGGTACAAGTGGTTTTTTTGTTACTGTGGCTGAATTGCATAGTGGAGAAGTTTAGGCTTTTAATATACCTGTCGCCTGAATAGTGTACAATTGCCATTGATTCCAATTTTCATCTTAGAGCCCCCTCAAAACTGGAGACCCATTTTGAGTCTCCAGTGTCTATTAAGTCTGTAGTCCCCAGTCCCTGGGCTGTGGACTGGTACTGGTCCATGGCCTATTGGGAACCTGGCTGCCCAGCAGGAGGTGGAACAACAGGCAGTTTGAGTGAATCTTCATCTGTGTTTACAGCTGCTTCTCACTGCTGGCGTCATCACCTGAGCTCCTCCTGTCAGATCAGAGGTGGCAGTAGATTCTCAAATGACCTGAAACCTACTGTTAAATAGTGCACATGAGGGAACTAGGTTATGTGCTCCTTATGAGAATCTAATGCCTGATGATCTGAGGTAAGTGTAATGTGCTTGAACCATCCTGAAACCATCTTGCCCCCCTCCTACTGTGGAAAAATTGTTTTCCACGAAACCAGTCTCTGGTACCAAAAAGTTTGCATTAACTCACTATTACCATCCATACCCATTGTTTATCTCCTACTTGTAAGTGAGAATATTTGGTGTTTGATTCTTCGTTCCTAGTTATTTCACCTAGAATAATGGCCTGCAGTTCCATCCAAGTTGCTGCAAAAGACATTATTTCATTCTTTTTGATGGCTGAGTAGTACTCTATCATGTGTATTAATACATACATATGACATTTTCTTTCTTTTTTTTTTTTAGGTAAAGTCCCTCTATAATTGTGTTCTGCACCTAAGAGGTGTGCCATACTCCGTGACCCCCATTCCCCTCCATCCTTCCCTCTCCCCACTACCCTCATTCCCCTACCCCCTTACCTTGTATTAGATCATTTACTGCCTTTATGTTACAGTTGAGTACGTTGGATTCTTGCTTCTCCATTCTTGTGATGCTTTATTAAGAAGAATGTGTTCCAACTCAATCCAGGTTAATACAAAAGATGTAAAGTCTCCATCATTTTTAACCACGGAATAGTATTCCATGGTGTACTATAGGAATACCACAGTTTGTTAATCCATTCCCGGGTTGGTGGGCATTTAGGTTGTTTCCACCTTTTGGCGATTGTAAATTGAGTTCAATACACAATGACCTTTTCTTTATCCAGTCTTCAGTTGGTGGGCAGTTAGGTTGATTCAGTATCTTTGCAGTTGTGAATTGTGTCATGAAAAAAATACAGGTGTAGGTGTGTCTTTTTTATAAAATTATTTCTTTTCCTGTGGATAGATCCTCAATAGTGGGATTGCTGGATTGAATGGTAGGTATACTTTTAGTACTTTCAGAAATCTGCATATTGTTTTCCATAGAGGTTGTACTAATTTATGTTCCCATCCAGTATAAGCATTCCCTTTTCACTGTATCTGTGCCAGCATCTGCTATTTTTTGACTTTTTAATAATGGCCATTCTGACAAGGTTTAGGTAGTATCTCATTGTAGGTTTAATTTGCATTTCCCTAGTGATTAGTGATGTTGAGCATTTTTTCATGTTTGTCGGTCATTTGCTTCTCTTTTGAAAAACATCTGTTCATGTCTTCTGCACACTTTTTAATGATATTTGTTTTTTTCTTGCTGATTTTTTGAGTTCCTTATAGATTCTGGATATTAGGTCTTTATCGGATGTATAGGTGGTGAATATTTTCTTCCATTCTCTAGGTTTCCTGTTTACTATGTTGATTATATATTTTACTGTGCAGAAGGTGTTTAGTTTAAGCCCCATTTATTTATTTTTGTTTTTGTTGTATTTGCTTTTGAGGTTTTAGTCATAAATTCTTTACATAGGTCAATGTCAAGGAGAGTTTTGCCTAGGTTTTCTTCCAGAGTGTTTATGGTTTTTATGTCTTACATTTGAGTCTTTAATCCATCTTGAGTTAATTTTTGTGGATGGTGAGAGATAGGGATCCGGTTGTATTTTTCTTCGTTAGTCTGTCCAGTTTCCCCAGCACCATTTATTGAGTAGGGAGTTCTTTTCCTCTTGAAAGACCAGTTGCTTGCAGATATTTGGCTTTACTTCTGGGTTTTCTATTGTGTTCCATTGGACTACGCTTCTACTTTTATAGCAGGACATGCTATTTTGGTTACTATTGCCTTGTGTAATTTGAAGTTGAGTAATGTAATGCCTCCAGACTTATTCTTGGTTGTTATTAGTGTTAAGAAGTACTACTTATTTGTGAGGGTTGATTTTGTGACCAGAGACTTTACTGAATTCATATATCAATTCTAGGGGTGTTTTGGAGACGTCTTTAGGATTTTCTGGGTATAAAATCATATTGTCAGCACACAGAGATAGTTTGACTTCCACTTTTCCAATTTGGATGCCTTTTACTTCTTTCTCTTGTCTGATTGCTCTGGCTAGGACTTGAAATTCTATGTTGAACAGAAGTGGTGAAAGTGGGCATCCTTGTCTTGTTCCAGTTCTTAGGCTGAATGCTTTCAACTTTATCTCATTCAGTTTGATGTTGGCTGGGGTTTGTCATAAATGGCTTTTATTATTTTGAGGTATATTCCTTGTATGCTTAGTTTGTTAATTTTTTGCCATTAAGGGGTGCTGGACTTTATTACATGCTTTTTCTGCACCTATTGTGATGATAATGTGGTTTTTGTTTGTGAATCACATTTATTGATTTGTGTCTGTTGAACCATTCTTGGATCACTGGGATGAAACCCACTTGATCATGGCGAATTAGTTTTTTGATGTACTATGGGATTCAGTTTGCTAGTTTTGTTTTGAGAACTTTTGCATCTACGTGCATGAGGGAATTTGGTCTGTAGTTTCCTCTTTCTGTTTGTATCCTTTCCTGGCTTTGGTATCAGGTTGATAATGGCTTTACAGAATGAATAGGGGAGAATTCCCTTATCCTCAATGTTATGAAACAGTTTTTGTAGGACAGGTACCAGTTCTGCTTGGTAGATTTGGTAGAATTGGCTGTGAATCCTTCTGGTCCTGGGGTTTTTTTTGGTGGGGGGGATTTTTTATATTACTGATTCAGTCTTGCAGCTCGTTATTGGTCTGCTCAGGATTTCTATTTCTTCCTCATTCAAGCTTTGAAGGTCATGTGTTTCCGAGAATTCATCCATTTCCTCTAGATTTTCTAGTTTGTGTTCATAGTAGTTTTCCATGATCTTTTGTATTTCTCTAGTATTACTTGTAATGTCTCATTTTTCATTTCTGATTGAATTTATTTGAATCCTCTTCCTTTTTGGTTAATCTAGGTAGTAGTCTGTCGATTGTCAGTATCTTTTTAAAGAACCAACTTTTCATTTTGTTGACACTTTGTGTTTTTATTTGTTTGTTTTTTTTTTTTTTGGTTTTAATTTCATTCAGTTCTGCTCTGATCTCTTGTTATTTATATTCTGCTAGCTTTGGGTTTGGTTTGTTCTTATTTTCTAATTTCCTGAGATGTGACTTTAGGTTGTTCATTTGTGGTATTTCTGTCTTTTTGATGTAAGAATATAGTGCTATGAACTTCCTCTTACACATTGCTTTTACCGTATTATTAGCTTGTGTTGCCTTTGTCATTCAACTAGCAAATGTTTTAAATTTTCATCCTGATTTAATCATTGACCCACACCTTGTTCAGTAGCTGGTTGTTTAATTCCCATGTATTTGTATAGTTTTGAGAGTTTTACATGGAATTGAATTTTAGTTTTATTCTACTGTGGTCTGAGAAGATACATGGTATGATTTCAGTTTTTTTTTTTTTTTTTTTCAGTTTTTGGCCAGGGCCAGGTTTGAACCCACCACCTCTGGTATATGGGGCTGGCACCCTACTCCTTGAGCCATAGGCACTGCTCGATGATTTCAGTTTTTAAAGATTTGCTGAGACTTGTATTATAGCCTAACATATGGTCTATCTTGGAAATGTTCCATATGCTGATGAGAAAAACGTTTATTTTACGATTTTGATGTAGTATGTTCTGTGAATGTCTTTTAGGTCCATTTTTTCTAAAGTCCCAATTTTAAAGTCCAGTTTGTCTTTGTTGGTTTCCACGTTAGTGATCTGCCTGGTTCTGTTTGTATGTGTTGATGTCCTCTATTTTTATTATGTTGCTGCTTATTGCATTTCATAGGTCTTTATGAATCTGTCTGCGCTGTTGTTAGGTACATATATATGGGGGTGCCAAAAAATGTATACACATTTTAAGACATGTTATCTATGTATTACTTTTATTGAATTACAGCGGTAATGTGTGGCATGACTTTTGCAGCACCTCTCATAATTGCAGAAGTCAGATGTGATTTGTATTCATCTTTTGTTATTGGTACATATCAAATATGATTTTAATATGGTTTTTTCCCTTTTGTAAAATATGTATACTTTTTTTTGGTACCCTGTATATTTAGAATTTCCATTTTCTTGTTGAATTGATCCTTTCATTATTATACATTTTGCAAAGAGGTGGACAACACATAGATAACATTTTGTAAAATTTTGTAATGAATATTTTGTAGATAAAGCCACAATTTCTCGTTGTCCCTGCGTATGGCCACTTCAGGGCCAATTTTTGGGACACTCTGTATGATGACTGTCTTTGTCTTTTTTTTTCTTTTTTTGCAGTTTTTGGCCAGGACCAGGTTTGAACCCGCCACCTCCGGTATAGGGGCCCGGTGCCTACTCACTGAGCCACAGGCACCACCCCTCTTTGTCTTTTTTTACTGTTGTTGATTTAAAATGTTTTGTCTGATTTAAGAATTGCTGCTGTTGCTTACTTTTAGTTTTCCATTTGCATGGAATATTGTTTTCTACCCTTTCATCTTGAGTCTATATGACTCTTTATGAGTTAAGTGGGTTCCTTGGAGATTGCAGATATTTGGGATATGTTTTTTAATCCATTCTGTCAATCTATAGTTTTTAAGTGGGGCATTTAGACTATTTGCATTCAACGTTAGTATTGATAAGTGAACGAGTTACAGTCATGAATTGCTTGGCTTCTTCCCTTGTGTTACTGTTTCATAAGAACTGTGAGTCTTACTTTTGAGTGTTTTTACAGTGGTGGGTATTGACCTTTCTTTCTGGTGTTTACAGTAGTTTTGAACATTTCTTGTATGATAGGTCTAGAGGTGACAAATTTTCTTAGTGATTGCTTGTTGGAGAAAAACTTTATTTCTCCTTCATTTTTGAAACTTAGATTTTCAGGATGCAGAATTCTTTTTTCTTTCCTTTTTGAGACAGAGTCTTACTCTGTTGCCCAGGATAGAATACCATGGCATCAGCCTCACTCACAGCAACTTCAGACTCCTGGGTTCAAACAATCCTTCTGCTTCAGCCTCCCCCGTAGCTGAGACTACAGATGCCTGCCACAACACCTGACTAATTTTTCTATTTTTAGTAGAGACAAGATCTCACTCTTGATCAAGCTGGTCTTGATTCCTGAGGTCAAGCAGTCACCTGTCTGGGCATCCCAGAGTGCTAGGATCACAGGCATGAGCCACCATGCCCAGCCAGCTTTGTAGGACTTTCTCCTTCACTTCGACTCTGGGCAGATTGATGAATATCTGCTTAGGTGATGTCCTGTTTTCATTGAATCTTCTAGGACTTCATTGAACTTCTTGTGTCTGAATATCTAAATCTCCAGCAATATCAGAGAAGTTTTCCTCTATTATTTGCTCAAATAGGTTTTCCATGCTTTTTTGCTTTTCCTTCTCAGGTATGTCTATGATTCTTACATTTGGGGGTTTTACATAATCCCATATTTCTTTTTTTTCATTGTTTGGGATTCATTAAGGGTACATAGGATTAGGTTACACCGATTGCATTTGTTAGGTAAATTTCCTCTTTTAATTGTGTCCTGCCTCCAAGAGGTCTGCCATACACCATGACCTCCCCATTCCCCTCCCTTCTCCCCTCTCCCCGCTCCTTCATTCCTCTACCTCCCACCATGTATTAGGTCATCTACTGCCTTTATATTAGAATTGAGTACATTGGATTCTTACTCCTCCATTCTTGTGATGCTTTACTAAGAAGAATGTGTTCAACCTCCATCTAAGTTAATACAAAAGATGTAAAGTCTCAATTTTTTTAATGGCTGATTAGTATTCCATGGTATACATATACCATAGCTTGTTAATCCATTCCTGGGTTGATGGGCATTTAGATTGTTTCCACATTTTGGTGATTGTAAATTGAGCTACGATAAACAGTCTAGTACAAATGTCCTTAATGATAAAATGACTTTTTTTTTTCTGGGCAGATGCCCAGTAATGGGATTACAGGATCAGATGGGAGGTCTAATTTGAGTTCTTTGAGGATTCTCCATACTTCCTTACAAAAGGGTTGTATTAGTTTGCAGTCCCACCAGCAGTGTAAAAATGTTTCCCTTCTCTCCGCATCCATGGCAGCATCCGCAGTTTTGAGATTTTGTGATATGGGCCATTCTGACTGGGGTTAGATAATATCTCAGGGTGGTTTTGATTTGCATTTCTCTGATAATTAGGGGCAATGAGCATTTTTTCATGTTTGTTAGCCATTTGTCTGTCTTCTTAGAGAAGGTTCTATTCATGTCTCTTGCCCAGTGATACATGGGATTGTTGGGTCTTTTTTTGTTGATTAATTTGAGTTCTCTGTGGATCCTAGTTACCAAGCTTTTGTCTGATTCATAATATGCAAATATGCTTTCCCATTCTGAAGGTTGTCTGTTTGCTTTGGTTGTTGTCTCCTTAGCTATACAGAAGCTATTCAGTTAAGTTAGTTAAGTCCCATTTGTTTATTTTTTGTTGCAATTGCCACTGAAGTCTTCTTTATAAAATCTTTCCCCAGGCTGATATCTTCTAATGTTTTTCCCATACTTTCTTTGAGGATTTTTATTGTTTCATGTTTTAGATTTAAAACTTTTATCCACCTCGAATTAATTTTTGTAAGTGGTGAAAGGTATGGGTCCAGTTTCAGTCTTTTACATTGATTATCCAGTTCTCTAAGCACCATTTATTGAATAGGAATTCTTTTCCCCCAGTGTATATTCTTGTTTGGTTTATCAAAGATCAGGTGGCTGTAAGATGTTAGTTTCATCTCATGGTTTTCTATTTGGTTCCAAATGTCTATGTCTCTATTTTTACGCCAATACCATGTTGATTACTATGGCCTTATAGTATAGCCTAAAGTCTGGTAGGCTGATGCCCCTGGCTTTGTTTTTATTACTAAGAATTGCTTTGGCTATATCGGTTTTTTTCTTGTTCGGTACAAAACGAAGAATTATTTTTTCCATATCTTGAAAGTATGATGTTGTTATTTTAATGGGGATTGCATTGAATCTGTAGATTGCTTTGGGAATTATAGACATTTTAACAATGTTGAATCTTCCCAGCCATGTGCATGGTATGTTCTTCCATTTGTTAATATCCTCTGCTATTTCTTTTCTTAGGGTTTCATAATTTTCTTTACAGAGGTCCTTCACCTCTTTTGTTAGGTATATTCCTAGGTATTTCATTCTTTTTGAAGCTACTATGAAGGGAATTGTGTCCTTGATTAGCTTCTCAGCTTGGCTGTTACTGGCATATACAAAGGCTAGTGACTTGTGGACATTGATTTTATATCCTGAGACATTACTGTGTTTTTTGATGACTTCCAGGAGTCTTGTGGTTGAGTCTTTGGGGTTCTCTTAAGTATAAGATAATCTACAAAGTATGAAAGTTTGACCTCCTCTGCCCGCATTTGGTTGCACTTTGTTTCCTTCTCTTGCCTGATTGGATTGGCTAGAACTTCCAGCACTATGTGGATAGAGGACAACCTTGTCTGGTTCCAGTTCTAAGTGGAAAAGCTTTCAGTTTTACTCCATGCAGTATAATATTAACTATGGCTTTGTTGTAGGTGGCTTCAATCAGTTTAAGAAATGTGCCATCAATGCCTATAATGTTAAGTGTTCTAATTAGAAATGGATGCTGCATTTTATCAAATGCTTTTTTCTGCATCTATTGAGAGGATCATATGGTCTTTGTTGTTGCTTTTGTTGATATGGTGAATTATGTTTATGGACTTGTTAAACCAGCCTGCATCCCTTTGATGAAACCTACTTGATCATGATGTATGATTTTTTTTAATGAGAAGCTGTGATCTATTGGCTAGGTTGTTTTTTTTTTTTTTGAGACAGAGTCTAAAGCTGTCACCCTGGGTAGAGTGCTGTGGTGTCACAGCTCACAGCAACCTCAAACTCTTGGGCTTAAGCGATCTTCTTGCTTCAGCAATGCCTGGCTATTTTTTGGTTATAATTGTCATTGTTGTTTGATGGGCCTGGGCTGGATTTGAACCTGCCAGCTCCAGTGTATGTGGCTGGCGCCCTAGCCACTTGAGCTACAGGCACTGAGCTGTTTTGGCTAGGATTTTATTGAGAATTTTTGCATCTATATTCATTAGTGAAATTGGTCTGAAGTTCTCCTTTTTAGTTGGGTCTTTTCCCAGTTTTGGTATCAGGGTAATGTTTGCTTTGCAGAATGTGTTTGGGAAGATTCCTTCCTTCTCAATTTTTTGGAATAATTTCTGCAGTATGGGTATAAGCTCTTTAACAGTTTGATAGAATTCTGCTATGAAGCCATCCAGACTAGGGTATTTTTTTTGTTGGGAGATTTTTTATTGTTTCTTTCTCAGTGATTAAAATTGGCCTGCTCAGGAGATCTATTTCTTCTTGGTTAAGTCTAGGGAGAGGGTTTGATTCCAGATATTGATCCATTTCCTTCATATTGTCAAATTTCCGGGCATAGAGTTTCTTGTAGTAGTCAGAGGTAACCTCTTGTATCCCTTTATCATTTCTGATTGAGGTTATTAATGATTTTACTTTTCTGTTAGTTTCTAGTTAATCTGGCCAAAGGTTTATTGATTTTATTTCTTATTTTGAAAAACCAACTTTTTGTTTCATTAATTTTCTGAATGATTTTCTGGTTTTCAATTTCATTAATCTCTGATTTAATTTTGGTTATTTCTTTTCTTCTGCTGGGGTTAGGCTTAGATTGTTCTTCTTTTTCCAATTCCATAAGATGGTTCGTGAGTTTGTTGATGTGCTCTATTTCTGTTTTTCGAATGTAGCTACCTAACGTGATTTCCCTCTTAGGACTGCTTTTGTAGTATCTCACAGGTTTGGGTAACTTGTGTCTTCATTGTTGTTATGTTTGAGGAATTTAACAGTTTCCTCTTATCTCTTCCTGAATCAGCTATTATTCAGCATAAGTTGTTTAATTTCCATGCTTTTGTGTGGGGATGAATGTTTTTGTTGGAGTTCAATTCCACCTTTATTGCCTTGTGGTCTGAGAAGAGACAAGGTATAATTTCTATTATTTTAATTTTGGTGAGGTTTGATTTGTATCCTAGGATGATCTGTTTTGGAGTGTGTTCCATGAGAATGAGAGAAATGTATACTCTTTAGCTTTGAGATGGTGTATTCTGTATTAATCCCATTTTTTTTAGGGTCACATTGAAGTCCTTTGTATCTTTTTTTAGTTTCTGTTTAGAGGATCTGTCCAGTGCTGTCATAGGGGTATTAAAGTCCCCGGAATTATGACATTATGGGATACCCTATTGCTCAGACCACTCAAGGTCTCTTTCATAAATCTGGGAGCATTTAAGTTGGGTGCATAAGTATTTAAAATTGAAATATCTTCATATTATATTATTCCCTTGACCAGTATGAAATGTCCATCTTTGTCTTTCTTAACTTTAGTTGCTTTGAATCTGCTTGTATCTGAGAATAAGATTGCAACTCCTCCTTTCTTCTGATTTCCATTTGCTTGAAATACTATTTTCTGTCCCTTAACCCTGAGTCTTAATTTGTCCTTCAAGGCTAGGTGTGTCTCCTGGAGACAGCATATAGATGGCTCATGCTTTTTTATCCAATCAGCCAGCCTGTGCCTCTTCAGTGGGGAATTCAATCTATTGACATTTATTGAGAGAATTGATAAGTGTGATGGAATTCTACTCATCTTATTTTGTGAAAGTCCGTTGTGTAGTTTTATCCTTTGCACCATTGTGGAAGCTTAGTTTTGACCTCTAGCTCCTGGGTGTTTACTTTGATAGTGGTCCATTGTGATGGTCAGTGTTGAGAATAGGTCTAATTATTTCCTGGAGAGCTGGATTTGTTGTGGTGAATTTCCTCAGTGTTTGTATATCTGCAAAAGATTTGATTTCTCCATCAATTTTGAAGCTTAGTTTAGCAGGATACAGAATTCTGGGCTGAAAAGTATCTATCTGTTTAAGAATGTTGAAGGTAGATGACCATTCTCTTCTGGTTTGGAAAGTTTCAGTTGAAAAGTCTGCTGTCATCCTGATGGCTCTGCCCCTGTAGGTCAGTTGGCACTTATTCTTGGCTGCTTGCAGAATTTTCTTCTTCGTTTTGACTTTGGACAGGTTGATTACAATGTGTCTTGGAGAAGTTCTGTTTGGGTTGAGTTGACCCAGGGTTTGATATCCATCTAAAAGGAGTGTTTTGGGATCTTTAATAAAACTTGGGAAGTTTTCATTTATGATAGTCTCCAGTGGGGCTTCCATTCCTTTGGGACAATCTTTTTTCCCTTCAGGGATCCCTATTATTTATATGTTTGAATGCTTTCTGAAGTTTCGTAGTTCTCTAAGCAACTGTTCTGCTTTCTCTCTCTTCTTTTCTGCCTATTTGACTACCTAAGTTAACTTGAACACTTTATCCTCTAGCTCTGAGGTTCTTTCTTCTCTATGGTCTAATCTGTTTTTGATACTTTCTTCTGCTTCTTTACATACCCTGATTGTCTCCTTCATTTCTTTAAGCTTTGCCACATACTTTCTATATTTTGCATGTCTCTTATCTGACTTTTGGTTCTGTCTCTCCATTTTCTCATCCATTCTCTTTATTGCCTTTACCACCCATAATTTAAATTCCCTTTCTGTCAAATCCATTAATTCTTTAGTCTTTTGTAGTAGCTGCCTCTTGGTCCCTCCAAACAGAGGAGTTGCTCTGTTTTGGTTTTTCATGTTGCCTGCATATTTCTGTTGGTTCCTCCTCACATGTGCTTTCTTCTTGTTTACCTCCTTATCCTCCTTTTTCCTTGTTACTTCCTCCTTTGTTTCAAATTACCTTGTCTCAGGGTTTAGGTGTTGAAGAGGCCTCTTGGTGGAAGGCCAAAAGGAAGAGAAGGGTAAAGAGTGAGCAGGGAGAAATAAGAAGAAAAGAAAGAAAGAAGAAAAAAGAAGGAAAGAGCAAAAGATAAGAAAAAGAAAACAAAGGGAGGGGAAAGGAAGAAAAAATTCAAGAACAGGAGAGGAGGACAGGAAGAGAGGATGAGAGTGACAGAAGAAATGGTATTGATTGGCATGGTGTATAGGCCATGCCTGTAACTCAAGGATTTTGAGAAGCTGGGTTGGGTGGGTTCCTCGAAATCAGGAGCTCCTTACTAGCCAGAGCAAAGTCAGACTCTTCCTCTGCCAAAAATAGGAAGAAAAGGAAAAGAGCAAAAATGAAAAACGGGAAGGACAATTAAGTAAGAATGAAAAAGAAATAGAAAAATTCTGCAATGTGGACTTGCCAATATTTTCTTCCTAGGGCCAAATGTAGAAGGGCTCCCTCTTGGCCTCCTTGAGTCATACTGTTGCTGTGACCTCCATGCCAGACCACAGCTGTGCTATTCCAACTCTCAGCAAAAAACGAAAAAAAGAAAGAAAAAAAATAACAGAATAAGGGTAGATAAAGGAAATTAAAAATGCAGTTGAATTAAATAAAGGAGAGAGAGGGAAGAGGAAAAAAGAAAGAAAGAAGAAAGACCAAAAACAAAAGGAGGGATATCTTAGCTGTTGCCTGAGTGATTTATGTGGGAAAGATGAGAAAAATAGAAGAGTATTAAAAGAGAGAATGGAGAGGAGTGAAATAGAGAGAGAATAAATGAGGCTAAAATGTTGTAACCAAAATATACAGAAGCCCTTGCTCTTGATGAAAGTAAAAATGGAAGTTAAGAATAGAAACAACTGGCTTGGTGCCTGTAGCTCAGTGAGTACCGAGGCTGGCAGGTTTGAGCCTGGCCCAGGCCAGCTAAACAACAATGACAATTGCAACCCCAAAATAGCTGGTCATTGTGGCTGGTGCGTGTAGGCCCAGCTACTTGGGAGGCTGAGGCAAGAGAATCACGTAAGCCCAAGAGTTTGAGGTTGCTGTGAGCTGTGATGCCACAGTACTCTACTGAGGGCAACATAGTGAAACTCTATCTCAAAAAAAAAAAAAAAAATAGAACCAACCAAATTAGCAAAAAACAAAACACATCAAAATAAAACAAAAAACTCTAATAGTCAAAAATAACATAACTTCAGCAACAAAGAGAAGAAGGAAAACAAATATTAAAAAATTATATATATGATATATATATATACACACACACTTATCTATATATTGGAAGGGACCAATTTTAATAGAAATATGTATGTGTTGCAATATATTGCTGGGACACCAAGTGGTGCTGGGTTTTTTTATGAGATGGAGAACATAGCTAGTAACCTCTCTCTAGTTCCCAAGCATGGTCCTGCTTCCCAACTTAGTTGTCCTCAATGATCACCTCACTGTTTATTCAGCATTCAGATCCTGCCCAGTTGGGATCATAAAACTCTCCAGAATCCTTCAGAGGCAGGTCTAACAGTGCCTGCTGACAACAGTTCTGAGGGGTGCAGGAGTCCTTGAGCCTGTCCCAAGAGTGGGGTTCTGATCCTGAACAGAGATTCTGGCAGAACAAAGATGGCTGTGCCTTAGGCTCCTCTTGAGAGGAGGACCTTCCCACAAGGGAAGGGATGGCGGCACCTTGGGATCCAGGACCTTCCCAGTATGGCTGCCCTCCCTGCCACCAAACTGATGGCAAGTCCATACCACCTGGCACTTAAATCTGGCTGCTGTATACTGTTTGAGTCTTCTACTCTTTCAAGCTTCCCATTCAGTGCTCATCTTCCCTGCGGAACTGAAAACTGTGAAAAGGCTTCCTCTCATCTCTGGACCTCCTCGAGGTAGGAGGGGTACTGTACCTTCAGACTCCCAAACACTTGCCTAGTGTGTCAGATCACCACAGTCCAGATCACACAGTCTCTAGCATATCACCACCTTGCTGTGTACCTCAAGCTATGACTCTGGATAAGGTCCTTGCTGCAGGTATGGCTTGGTTCTCTTTCTTTCCTCAGTGCTACTAGGAGAGCTCAGCCAAATGATCCTTTTAGTCTGCCATTTTGTTCCACCCCCTCATAATCCTATATTTCTTAGAGATTTTGTTCATTTCTCTTGATTCTTTTTCTTTTATTGTTGACTAAATGGGTTAATTTGAAAGCCTTGTCTTCACATTCTGAATTCTTTCTTCTGCTCAGTCTAGTCTGTTGTTAAGACTTTCCACTGTATTTTGAAGTTCTGTAAGTGACTCTTTCATTTCTAGAAGTCCTCTTTTTAAAAAATTATCTCTTTAGTGAATTTTTCATTTAGAGACAGAGTCTCACTTTATTGCCCTCTGTAGAGTGCCATAGTGTCACAGCTCACAGCAACCTCCAACTCCTGGGCTTAGGTGATTCTTGCCTCAGCCTCCCAAGTAGCTGGGACTACAGGAGCCCGTCACAACACCCGGCTATTTTTTGGTTGCAGTTTGGCCGGGGCTGGGTTTGAACCCACCACCCTCAGAATATGAGGCCAGCACCCTACCCACTGAGCCACAGGCACTGCCCTAATGAATTTTTCATTTTGTGATTTTTTTTTTAATTTTTATTTTTTCTTAAATCACAGCTGTGTACATTAGTGCAATCATGGGGTACAGTGTGTGGGTTTCATATACAATCTGAAATATTTTCATCCAACTTGTTCTACATAACCTTCATGGGATTTTCTCATTTATTGTGTGAAAACATTTGTGTTGTACATTTAGTAGGTTTCACCTGTCCCTTCTAAGATGCACCATAAGTGTGATCCCACCATTTACCCTCTCTCCACCCATCCTCCCCCTCCCCTTCCCTCCCTTACCCATTTCCCCATCTTCTTGTGCTGTAAGTAAACCTACCTTCTTGATTTAGTATGTTACAACAAGTCAGTCATGGCCTCCAACTTTCAGCTCTTTATTAATTTTGGTAAGAATAAGAAACATGGATCCCTAGTGATAAAATTTAATAGATGTTAAAACAAACACCTAGTTTGATCTCCCTCACTGAATGACTATTTCAGCTT
>CAUYRH010091896.1:0-12741 GCA_963574655.1 Perodicticus potto | reverse complement strand
AACCACTCTCTTGCCTCTGTGGCGCCCAGTGAGGATAATCAGAATGGTCCCGGGTGTGATGCTGGATCGCAGTTTTCTCACATGCTGACTAAATGGTTTTTTGCCATGGCTCAATAGCTTTCGAGGCACATCTTCGGTGGGATAGTATCTAGGTATTTTGCAACGTTTAACCACCCGAGTACCACCATTCTTTTCCCCACCAACTGGTTTGGAAAAGTGTCAAGAACCTTTGTCTTCTTTTTCTTTCCAATCTTGGATTTTGCTGTTGTGTATTTCCTCTTATACATTCGCCTTTCTCGAATACATGGCAGATCGGGAATATCTGCCTATTCCTCTGACGAGAACAGGATTTCGGCTGCAGTGGGGCTTTACCTTCTTGGCCTTAGGCTTCTTCTCTTTATTAACAGGTTTCTTCTCTTTAGTAACCGGCTTCTCAACTTTTTCACCTGCCATCTTGCAAGACGGGAAAGAGAACTAAACTCTCAAGTGGATATTATATAAGGTCTTATTTTCCTGAGTCAGTCATCAAACACATGTGAGTGGGTTGAGTTTCACTAAAGCTTAGAGTATCTAGCCATCATTATTGTTGTTTCAATAGAGAATTTTTTTTCTTTGAAATGTTGGAAGAATCAGTGGTTTGACATACACAAGAGGAATTATAATTTTAATTTTTATCTGAATCCATGATAAAATCATACCAAACGATTACCATACTTACCATACTTTGTTAAGTTGAAAAGAGTTAGAGCGGCTCGGCGCCTGTGGCTCAAGCGGCTAAGGTGCCAGCCACGTACACCTGAGCTGGCGAGTTCGAATCCAGCCAAGGCCCACCAAACAACAATGACGGCTGCAACCAAAAAATGGCCGGGCATTGTGGTGTGCACCTGTAGTCCCAGGTACTTGGGAGGTGGAGGCAGGAGACTCTCTTGAGCCCAGGAATTGGAGGTTGCTGTGAGCTGTTAGGCTACGGTACTCTATCCAGGGTGATGGCTTGAGGCTGTGTCTCAAAAAAAAAAAAAAAAAGAAAAAAGAAAAGAACTAGAGCAGCAATAATAACAATGACACATTATAACTCTACTTTTAGCTATCTGTGGCAAGATGACATCATGAAGTATTAACAAAGTGCTTTGTTTCCTGACATCCTTTTGTTTATCTCATTGCTTTTCCTTTTTTACACTCAGACACAGAGATCAGAAATTGGCTTTCATTGCTGTATGAGCCACAAAGAACAGGCTAATACCCGCAGCGGGAACAACAGCTTTTCTACTTTCAAAAGCCAAGGCAGTGGTCTGACAGTGAAGTTTGTGAACTCATCCTCGAGAAATGCTGCACACTGAACATCACTGTGATCGCCTCTGAGGGACTCCCCTTGGGAGTGCACTAATGCAAGTGCTGAGTTCACCATCAAAGCAATTTTGGAACTCTTTTTCTGGAATGGCCATCAGAGTGGTCTGTCATTGTATTATCCTTGATGCTCTGAGTGTAATCAAAATGTCTTCCTTTCATTATTTCCTTTGTCTTTGAGTGAGGAATAAGTCCCGGGGGACCAGATCAGGTGAGCAGGGAGGGTGTTCCAGTGCAGGTATTTGTTCAGTGGGGGAAAACTCCCTCACAGACAGTGCCATTGTGGTGATGTAAGAGGCATGAGTTGTTGGTGAAAAGTTCAGGTCCTTGTCATCTAACTTTTTCACACAGCCTACTTAGCACTTCCAAATAGCAAATTTGGTTAACTGTCCAGTGGATACCAATTCATGATGAATAATTCCTCTGCTATCAAGAAAGGTTAGTAGCTCAGGGCCTGTGGCTCAACGGGCTAAGGCACCAGCCACATACACCTGAGCTGGCGGGTTTGAATCCAGCCCGGGCCCGCCAAACAACAATGACGGCTGCAACCAAAAAATGGCCGGGCATTGTGGCGGGCGCCTGTAGTCCCAGCTACTTGGGAGGGGGAGGCAAGAGACTCACTTGAGCCCAGGAACTGGAGGTTGCTGTGAGCTGTGATGCCACAGCACTCTATCCAGGGTGACAGCTTGAGGCTCTGTGTCAAAAAAAAAAAAAAGAAAGAAAGGTTAGCAACATCATTTTGATACTTGATTTGGACTGATGGAATGTTTCGGTTCCGGAGAACTGGCTGACTTCCATTGTGCACTTTGATACTTCGTTTCATGGTCATATTGGTACACCCATGTGTCATCACCAGTGATAATATTATGGCCCAAAACATCGTCTTGCCTCTCCAAGAGGTCTTGACAAACTTTGACTCTCCTTCACTTTTGTTATCGGTGAGCTCCTTCAGGACCATTTTTTGCACACATCTTTCTCATACCAAGGTTTTCAGTTAAGATTTCCCTGTTTCTCTATCAGTGTTTACTTGGTCTGCTATGCTTCTCATAGTCAGCCAATGATTCTGATGCACAATTTGACCAATTTTTGCAATATTTTTTGTCACTTCTGCTGGCTGCCCTGATCTCTTTTCATCAGTGATGTTTTCTTTCCTCTTAAAAAGAAAAAAAAATATATAATATATGTCTATATACATATATTTAATCCATTTGCACATTGCTGTTTTCTTCACAGCATTATCCCCATAAACATGAACTAACGTGTCCTTGATTTCACTTCCACTCATGCCAAGTTTAACAAGAGATTTAATGTTTGTTCATTGCTCTAATCCAAGCTCTAACCTCGTGATGGCACACAAAAAGATGCAATAACAGTAATGAATGCCATTTGGCAGGATACTGCTGCATGTTGACATGAACGCAGCTGAGAGACACTGGCACACCAAGGTCATGAACTCTTACTGAGCTGTTCATACAGTTTGCCACTGTAAGCGCACAGTGGCAAGTTCGAGAACATAATTGTGAGACCTCATACAATGACAGAGAAGAGAAAAAGCCCTTGCAGAAAAAAGACGCAGGGATGAAGTGTGGAATTCCACATAAAAATTCCATCTTATGGTGCATCTTAGTAGGGTACTGGTGAAACTTATTAAATGTAGAGTATCAATGTCTTTATATAGTGATTAAGAAAATGCTATGAGGGCTATCTCTCACAGTACGATCAAAAAGGGTGTTTCTGATTGTATATGAAGCACATTCTGCCCTATGATTGCACCAATGTACACAATTATGATTTAATAAAATTATTAAAGAAAATTCCATTTTATGTGGTATTTGACTAAAATGGCCCCAAATGGACTGAATTTTCCCTTGATTATCAATACAAAGCTTTCTGTAATTGGCTGAAAGGGTAGCTTGTGATACTATGTAGAAACTGCATTTTGTTATAAAACAATTGAGTTACAGATTCACATTTTTGAGCTTTGTGGATTGAGAACACACGTTCACACACACACACACACCCTCACATTGCAGACAGCAGCCCAGTGGTGTGGTCCTTCTAGAGGTGGGTCCTCCCCCTGCACAGGGAGGGGTTGCTGGATAGGGAAGGGTACGAGGGCAGGAAACACTTGGATGCACCATTGTGTGGTCACTGATGAAGCCCCATTAAGCTTTCTCCTCCTCAGCTTCGTCAGAAGGCCTGGGAGGGCTCCCCTTCTAGAGGTGTGACTTGCTCTGGGGACGGGATCATAGCCAGCGCTGACATTTCCTGATGGTTCTTCTAGGGCAGAGTGCTGTTGACATTTGGGGTGATGTTGGGGACCATTCTGTACATTGTCAGGTGTTAAGTAGGAGCTTCCTCTCAAGCTGTGATGACTGAAATTACCTCCATATACTGATAAGTGTCCACCAAGGGGCGAGATCACCTGTGTTTGAACCACTCATCTATGCTATAAATTCATTAGTATGCAAAACCTCTCCTGTATGTAATACAGGAAACTGAAGCACCAGCGTTCTACACATATGAAAAGTAACCCAGGGAAGGTAAGGTGCAAGAGTTGCAATAAAGCACATGAGAAAAATTGGAAATGGCAGGCAAGAATTTTGGAAGATTGGCTCTTAGAATTATTACTTACTTTGTGTGTGTGTAATCAAAACTAAGTAAATGGCATTGAAATTCAAAACTTTGCCCTGGAAAACTGCTATTGGGTGTATTCTGAAAGCAGCTTTCTATTTTATCTAAAATGTTGACTTTCATCTTTCCTTATACAGACTATGTCCCAGGCACTTAATCACATTCATTGCTCACCTTTGGACTGTCTCCAAGGTTTGCATGTTTGGATAAAGTCCAGGGTGCTGATACAGAAAAGAAAAGAGAAGGTGGAAGAAGAATATGAAGATCAGAGGAATTCCTGAACTGCAGTAAGATGGCGGAAAATTTTATTAGTAAGTGCTAGACTGAAGTAAAGGATGTTCAAGGAAAAAACATAAAATATTGATTGAGGGGATTCCTTACATTTCACCTTGGATTTTGATAATGAGTGCAGGTTGTGGCAAGGTTTTGAAGGGGAGTAAAAAGTTGATATAAAAAATACTAAGACTGACCTTTTCCTTTTGCCTAAATCCTTTCCTAGGAGGTCTGGATGAGTCATGCCTACAAACGATAACTTCTCACTAAATGGGTTTTATAACCTGATACAGTGTGGTTTACCTCATAAGCTGGTTCTAAGATGGCATCACAGGTCACGGGGAAGACACCCTTGTCTCAAGCATCCTAGCAGTTCTCTGTCTAAACTCAAGCATTCTTTTCCACTGACTCAAGTTTTTAGACAAAAACTTAACTCTTTTGACCAATTGCCAACTAAAGAACCCTTAAAACCCCCCTATGACTTGTCAGCTCTTGCCTCAAGATGTTCCACATTTTGGGACCAAACCAATGTACACCTTCTATGTACTGTTTTATAATTTTACCTGTAATTTCTGTCCCTATGAATGGATTTTCTCTTGAGACTTTTTCCCTGGGCTGTGGTCGCACATGTTTAGCTCAAAATAAACCTCTTCAAACTCTAGTAGAACCTCCACACCTGACACCTCCCTACATGGACCACCTCCTTAAGCTGATCTGATTTTCACAGACTGGATGTGCATCAGTACAGTTGGCCTCGTTCCTGATGGTGATCACCTCCCTACGTTGACCACCTTGTTACAACCTCTTGGGTGGTCAACATTACAGAGGTTCTACTAAAGTACCAGTATGGGCTTTTCCACTGGACAATTCTATAAAATGAGTGAATAGACAGTAAGCCATGAAAAAATAAAAAACAAACAAACAAAAAATCAGTCTACTGTTATGCTTACTTGCTACCCTGATTTCACTTCTTTTTTGGGGTGGAGAATAGCCTCACTCTGTGCTCTGGGTAGAGTGCCTTGGTGTCATAGTTCACAGCAACCTCAGACTCTTGGGCTCAAGCAATCCTGCCTCAGTCTCCTGAGTACCTGGGACTATAGGCATCCACCACCACATCCAACTAGTTTTTCTATTTTTCATAGAGATGGGTCTTGATCTCGTTCAGCTGCTCTCGTACTCCTGAGCTCAAGTGATCTACCTGCCTCAGCTTCCCACAGTGCTGGGATCATAGGTGTGAGCCACTGCACTCAGGCCCTGATTTTACTCTTGAGCAGACTTTTATTCAGGTTTCAGAGTGAAAGAATTACATGAATCTTTCTTTCTCAGGGAAACAGATTCCTGGCATCTCTGGAACTTGATTATGTGCTTCAAGGCTTATTTACAGTTTACTGTGGCACAATCTTATGTTGTGACACTCACAAAGATTCCATAGCATTTATAATTTGGATGATTTATAGGTTTGGATATGAAAAGCTGGTGTCATGACCATGTTAACTGAGCCTCTGACTTCTCTTCTCCCTCTGTGTCAGGATCCGTGCCTGTAATTAATTCAGCAAGTTTACCTGCAAAGCATTTGCCCTGTAATGAGTTCCCAGGTGACATGAAAACCCCACCTTTCAGGTAAGATGGAAGGTGGTGTGTCTCTGTGCACCAGGGATCCGATGTAATGACAGGTTTGAATCTGCAGTTACAGTGAGGGTGATCAAGTCTCAGCAGTGTGTGTTAAAATGACACTGGACTTACAGGGCTGCTCCTTCCTGCTGAAAAATAGGAAAGTGATTTTAGCCTTTTTATTACCCACCATAGTTCTGCTTTGCCTGTGTTATCCTGGAGCAATTTTCCAGGCTGGGGACTTCACTGGTTTAGCATTTTATATATCATGATTTATCTAAGGGGCCAGTGCCTAAAGCTTCTGCTACACTGGCCAGACACACAGGTAAGGGAAAGTGAAACGCCTCACTTCCTAAATGTTTAAATATTCTCTAGATGTGGCCCGGAGATTCTTTTTCCCCGTTCTCCTTTCATTTTCTTTTTGTCATTCTTTGCATGGAGTAGCTGAGATCATTGCCTGCCAGATATGTCTCCAACAATTTATTGTGAGGTGTTTCTGTTATTTCTTGTTGGCATTGTTATTGATGTTTGCTGTGAAGGTATTTTTCAGAAGTGTTGCTGAGAAGGCATATGGTTAAGTTAGGTAGTCTGGCTGGAGAGGTGATTCTAAGGCTCATTAACTCAGCTCTCCCATCGCCCAGTAATGGGCGCCCCAGAGCAACTCTTCAGGAACTGGACACAGAGCTTCCTGCCTGTGGCCTTCATGGAGAAATGTTTCAGAAATCCACTAGAGAGTGTTTAAAAAGAGCCATTGTTTACCTGCTATTTGCATAATCCAGGGTTTTTATAAATGTTTCAGGTACTGAGAAAATAAAGTCATTATGTATCCCTATAAACATTACCCACCAAAGCATTTTAAGGAAAAGCTTCACTATAAAACAGAATGACTCATTTCACTGAGGAACAGGCTGACATTTTAGTGACTTGTCATAAATAGTGCAAGGGGCTGAATAAACTGAGCTTAATGGCGAGTTTTATAAGGTGGTTTGTTTCTTCTTCTTGGGCTCAATGACCTTTTCCTGAGAGAGGTGTTTATGGGAAATCTACATCTCTCCTTTACATTCTTCCCAAACTTACAGTTTGCTAACAAGGTGCAAAGGAGAGAAGGGAGAATAAAACAAACAAACAAAAATAAAAATAAGAGACAGAGAGAGGGGAGAGAGAGAAATAGAGAGAACGCACATGCTTTTACCAAGTGAAACAAACAGCACCAAAAAGGTACTATTGGGTATCTGAAAGACACTCCTTGGAGGGAAAATAACTAGAATATGGAGGCCAAGAAGATTATTAGCAATAAACCAATGTAGGGGAGAATATTGAGTCTTCCTCTATACGCTGTTGATCCTCAGTAAATGATACCACCATCTTCCCTGTGGCTTAGACAAAAACCAGGACATCTGCCTTGGTTTCCCTCTTTACGTCCCCTCCCCCTCCTATCCTTACACTCCATTTCCCACCCCCTTGCTGGTCATCTTCCATCCATCAATTTTCAAAGTCTACCCTATCCGTCAATCTTAACTGAACGCTGTCACCCTGACCACTGTGCCGCCTGTCTCCCTTCTCCCCTTTTCCTTGCTAGTGGCATGTGTTCTATAATGTAGCCAAGGGATTTCTTTTTTTTTTTTTTTTAAGGGATTTCTTTAAAACCAACCTTATCACATTCTACAAAATAGCCAAAGAGTTCTTCGAGTTGTTCTACAGTGCAGCCGAAGGCTCATCCTGTTGTTCTACGATGTAGCCAAAGGGATCTTTGCAAAACTAAGCTTATCATGTTTTACTATGTAGCTAAAGGGTTCTCTACAAAACTAACCTTAGCATGTTGTTCCCCTGCCTGCAACAATAAAATGACTCCTCAGTGCTTGTAGAATAAAGACCTAAAGCTACTTTCAAAGGTGGGAAATAATTGTATTACATAATATGGGTGTATACTATTTGGATTACATATGTGTGTATACACACAAAAAATAAAAAACCAACCAACCAACCAACAAACAAAACCCTCTGATACTGTTATCTCAAGGAAATTTCTTTGGTAAAGTTAGACATTCCCATGAAAGCACAAGGAGAACTTCACAGTGGTCATCATGCCAAGAGGACTGACAGACAGTGAGAACAAGGCATTGTTAGGTTTGCTAATAAGGCAGAAAAGAAACTGCTATGGTTTTAAGATATACTATACATCCCCTGAAAGTTTCTGCGGAAACATAATTTCCCGTGCAACGGTATTAAGAGAGTGATCAGGCAGTAAGGGAAGGTGTCAGCGGCTCATGAGAGGGGGTGAAGGGGCAAGTATGCCCTTCCTTCCCTTCTGCCCATCCACTCTTCTACGACTGGGGACACAAGTCGCCATCTGAAAGCAGACAGGACCCACATCAGACCTCAAATCTGTTGGAGTCTTGACCTTGGCCTTTTTAGCTTCCAGAACCATGAGAAATAGATTCTGTTGTTATAAATGACCCAGTCTGTGGCATCAGTTACAGCAGCAAGAATGGATTGAGACAAACCTGTTGGGTTTTCATACAACATACTTACGCGGCTCGGCACCTGTGGCTAAACGGGCTAAGGCGCCAGCCATATACACCTGAGCTGGCGGGTTTGAATCCAGCCTGGGCCCACCAAACAACAATGACGGCTGCAACCAAAAAATGGCTGGGTGTTGTGGCGGGCGCCTGTAGTCTCAGCTACTTGGGAGGCAGAGGCAGGAGACTCGCTTGAGCCCAGGAATTGGAGGTTGCTGTGAACTGTGATGGCACAGCACTCTACCTAGGGAGACAGCTTGAGGCTCTGTCTCAAAACAACAACAACAGCAAAACATACTTAGGCATTTCTCTTCAGCAGTAAAGGAAATAGTAAAACAGAAAACTGTGCTTTAAGACTTTCATAAAGGAAACTTTTATTGGCTAAGACTCCTGCAAACTTAGAACAGGAAAAGCACCCACTCCGAGCACTTTGTTTGTTTGTGCAATACTAGACGAGCGGTCTCTGGTGTGGCAGAGAAGGCCACGTGCTCCTTGCTTTGTGGAATCCCCACAGCCCTACTACAGAAAGAGTCCCTGAGGGTCTTGAGATCTTGCACCAGGGTTTATGAAGCTCTGCACTAAGGACCCTTTGGGATGGATAACCCTTTGTTGTTGGGACCTATTTTGTGCATTGTAGGGTGTTATCAGCATCTCTGGCCACTACCAACTAGATCCTTTCTTCAGACTCTGACCACCTTTGACCACCACTAATGTCTGCAGATGTTGACGCTTGCTGACTGACTCTGATTTGTGGATGGACTTGTTGCAGAGGTCACCAACCCACTATAAGTGCATTCCCTGTGGCTTCTCTGAGACTCATATTGAATGCCCTTGAAACAAAGTACTCAAAAAGCAGCTGAAGGACACAAGTGAGAAGACTGAGCATTATTTGAGAGATGTTTGTCTTACAATGGAACAGAAGACACACATCATAAATACATTCAATGGCACACAGGGAGAAGACGCACTGGCAATACTGCTAATTGGAAAGAATTTCTAAGGCACAGACTGTAAGCTGGGATTTCTTTAGTTACATAGATTTATCCATGAGGGCCACAGTATAGGTGTTTGTCTTAAACTGATTTTCATTTCAACACACTAAAACCTAATCAATCTGACATCATTGTATTCAAAACACTATGGAAGTCCAAGCAATTATTGTTTCTCAGAGAACATCATGCCAAATTGTACTTTCATGAAAATACTGAGAAATCATGAATTGAACGTGAATTTCCCCTGGGGTTTCCATTTCAATTTTGTAAGCTTTGGCATTATTTACTAGAATTTTTTTATATTAGTCCACTTCAGGCTTTTAATGTGATAGCCACTTCAGATCCCACTGGGTTTTAGTGTGCGATGCATATTTCAAATGTTTTATTCACTAATTTGTCTCCTGAGAAGGTAAACGTTTCATTTTCAGCTGGCTTTAGAGATGAGATGTGGGGACAGAAAGGCCACCTGCCTTCTGTGTCTCTATGAAATTGCTCAGCACCCAATAGCACTAGAAAATCTTTCCACAACATGACAAAAAGGATTGACATTGGTCATTCATAACATAAATTCTTCAGCTCTTACAAGAATTCCTATGATAAAAACAAACAAACAAACAAACAAACAAAAAAGAATTCCTATGATAAAACACGTATTAGGTTTTTAGTTTTAGGTTGGGATAGCAGTGGTTTTTAATAGCATAGGTATTTTATCTCCTTCTGGCTTGTTACCACTGCCAGCTCAAGAGACCCACCCCTGTTGATCTGTTTTATATCTACTATGGTATCTACTACAGACATTGATGCCTGTATTTGAGGATATATCACTGAGGGCACAAATAGTCTGTTTTCAGACTATTTCATACTTACTAACTTTGCTCAAAAAGACTTCTTCAATGAAATAAATATTAAATAATATGCTTTTGTTCCCAAGGATGCAATATACACAAGTTCAACTTAGTCTTTCAAATCTCAAAATTAAATTTGCTTAATAGGTAGCTGGAGTCCTGGTTTATCCATTCTGATATAACTTTTAAATTCGGCTACAGGGAAAAGGTGAATTTCTTCAAATTCCAAAATTCTTACCAGAGAACGAATTCATTTATTTTTTTAACAGTATCCCAGCTGAGAGATTTGGTCAATCCCATTTTCTGCGACTAATCTTCATGGCCATGGAAATAACGGAGGGTATAGAGCAGGTCCTCAAGGAACATCATTTTCTTATAACATTGGTGAGAAAAAAAATTGACTGTGGGCGGCATTGTCTGTGTGAAGCCTGCACGTTCTCCTCATGTCTGTGTGGATTTTTTTCTGGGTTCTCCTATTTCCTCCCAAGGCTACGACCACCCCATCGTTCCTGTGTGAGTGTCCCTATAATGGCACCCTGAGCTGCGATGATAGGCTCCAGCCACTCATGACCCTGACCTAGAGTGAGCTGGTGAATAATTGTTTCACTTGGTTTGATTAACCTTTCTTTCCTTTTCCCTCTCCTTCCTTTCTCTTTCTCCCTTTCTTTCTTTTCTTTCTTTCTTTCTTTCTTCAGGGGGTGGGGGACTCTGTCACCCTGGGTAGAGTACTGTGGTGTCACAGCTCACAGCAACTTCAAACTCCTGGGCTCAAGTGACCCTCCTGCCTCAGCCTCCAGAGTTGCTGGGACTACAGGCACCTGCCTCCATGCCTGGCTAGTTTTTCTATTTTTAGTAGAGTTGGGGTCTCATTCTTGCTCAGGCTGATCTCAAACTCCTGAGTTCAAGCAATCTACCCACTTTAGCCTCCCAGAGTGGTGGGATTATAAGGTGAGCCACTGCATCTGACCTAATCTTTCTTAAATGTATGTATAGCTCACATGTACTTCAATGATTAACATCAGAAGTGTTTTGATCTTTATTTAGAAGTTTGGTGATATTTTTGTGGCCAGAAATAGGTTAAAGCAACTTTAACTCTTGTTTATATCCACCAGCGTGCAGTAAAATTGGTTTTGTTATACATCCTACACTGAAAAAAGGTATACTTTCCAAGAACCTATTGATGCTGAGTGAGGATTTCCTGTAATTATCAGATTTTATCGACTCTGTTTCAGTCTTTAAAAGAAATAAAAATTGTTCCGCAAAGCTTCTGAAAAATCCATTTGGCCTATGATGTACTTTTGAAACAGGGTATTGGAGCTTACATTTCCAATTCAATTTTAGTTGTCACTGAAATTTAAGTACTCATAATTAACTTTGTGTATTCTTTAATCTACAGCCTTATCCCTGGGATTTCAGGAATTTCACTGGCTGGTGTTTGAAACAGTTGATGAAGTCATGACACCACTACTTACTGCGGCTACCCTAAAGCTGGCACTGTCTCCTGACTCTTCTTCATGGGAACTTGTCCTTCAAAGTTGAATTCATCACAGTGCTTTCTTCAAAGTCCTGCTCTCCTCTGGTACCATTTCAAACAGCGCTAGCTTGAGGCCTCTGAAACCTCAGATCTGTTAATTGCCTTTGAGTTTTTTTCCCCTTCATTACCTATACCCAGTGTCACTGATCCTGCCAACATTTACAATTGAGTGCCTTTCAAATAATTAAAATGACAACAAAAAACAATTTCTCCTGTGGGCCTTGTCCTAATTCAGGCACTCTGTCTACCGAAACAGCCATTTAATAAATGTCCTCACTGAGATTCTTTCCCCAGTTACACTGATGCCACACAGCACCGCTAGTCTGTTTCTCTAAATACTTGTTTCTGTGCTGTCACCCTGCTCCTAAAACCTCCAGTATTTCCTGCTGCATACACCCTGAAGTCTATGTCAAAGCCAATCACAATCTGTCCTTTGCTACCATTTCACGCAGACTTCTCAAAATATCAAATGGAGTGAACACTTCCATTCCTAGTAGGTGAAACTTCACTGTCCCTAGAGCCCATCATGCTATCCACTTTACTTACAAATTAACCTCCCATCTCAGGCTGCACACACTGCTTGTTTTCATGCTTTTGAAAAATTAGCAAATATCACTGATCTCTTAACTAGATTATATCAAGAAATGTGTTAAAAATATGTTATGTAGTGGGGTTGTGAGGATTTCAAAAGTAGTTAATTATACGGTTTCTTTCAGGGGCTTTTAGCAGAGAGGCAAAGTGAGCCAGTGAGAAAGACCCATTGCGGAGGTGAAGAATTGGTCTTAAAGAAGGAGAGTAGAATTTTTTAAAATAATTTTATTAAATCATAATTGTGTACATTGGTGCAGTCATGGGGCACAATGTGCTTACTTCATATACAATCAGAAATATTTTCATCATACTGTTAGAGATAGCCTTCATGGCATTTTCTTAATCACTGTATGAAGACATTGATATTCCACATTTAATTTGTTTCACTAGTACCCTGC
>CAUYRH010091894.1:0-13734 GCA_963574655.1 Perodicticus potto | reverse complement strand
TGGGTTGAAGGTAATGACTGCCAGGACTTAAATAGAAATGGTAAGGTTAATCTAAGATCTGTTAAGGGGAAGATTAGGGATGTAGGCTCAATAAGTGAAATTCTTTGTAGCAGCATTTACCTTTGTCAATACTAGTGCAATCATTGCCAGGAACAATAAGTCTGCCGTTAGTGATTTACCTTGATATTCCACTAAATCTTCAGCCGCGGATGACAGCTTTTTGATTTGACCCCAAGAACAAAAAGTGGAGTTAGTGATTCTTGGGAGAGGACGACGTCTGTTCGTCCGCTTGATGGTCATGTTATTGAAGAGATCAGTGAGGGCGGATTCGTCAAAGTGCTGGTGGGATCTTTTGCTCATATCAAGGCTTAATCAAGCAGGCAGGTAACCATTGCTTTTCTTGCTGTTCTGTAATGATATGAGCAAAGTCTTGACCCATAACCAGGTTCCCATTCAGACATATCGGGCTTCTTAAAGAAAATAGATTGCTGTATTTGAGAAGGTGGTGAATGGGTAAGAGATGTCCAGTGACATTCAGCTGCTGTGTTTCCACCATTGTTGAGATTCAAAAAATTAAGAGTGAACAGAGCTCTAGTAAGGAGATATCTAGGACTACTATTCAAGGGGAGTGTACCATCTCCTCCTTTCTGTTTAAATAACATATCTTTTAATGTTTTGTGGTTCATTCAATAATAGCCTGGCCTTGAGAATTATAGGGAATACCATGAGAAAATTGAATATTCCAAAAAGACAGAAAGGTATTTAATTTTTGAGCAGAATAAGAAGGTGCATTGTCAGTTTTAATAGACTTAGGAAGTCCCATGACATTAAAACATTCTAAAAATGTTGAATGACATGGTGAGCCCTTTCTCCAGGTAAGGCTGTTGCCCAAGAAAACTGAGAAAAAAATATTTATCAAATGATGAACATATTTTAATTTACAATACAATGGGAGAATAGTCACATTAATTTGCCATATTTGGTTTGCCTTTCCCCCCCTATTATTGGTACCTGCATAAAAGGAGGGAACATGTATTTTGGAGCAAGAAGGACAACAAGAAAGAATTTGCTGTGACTGAGTTTTTGTAAGATGAAAGTATCTTTGCATTAGTATGTGTGTAGGAATGAAAAGTAGATGCTTCTTGAACAGTACCAACTAGGGCTTGATATATTTGTGAATTTAGTGAAGTCATAGGATCAGGTAAAATGCTGTGTGCTCTAATATGAGTAATGTATATAGGATGAATACTGTGTCTAAGGAGTCTCGTATAGATGGAAAAAGAGAAGAAATTTCATCAGTGAAAGTAATTGTTGTTTCTAGGTGGTTAACAGCAAAGCATGTATATTGAGAGTTCATCACCACATTCATAGGACAATGAAAGTCTTGGAGTAGAATAAGAATAGCCTACATTTCATTCTTTTGGATAGAATTGTAAGGACTTGGAACAACTTTTGAGTTATTGCCATCAGTATATCCAGCCTTGCCATGATTGTTGGCATCTATGTAAAAAGTGATAGCATCTGTAATTGATGAGTTTTTGACAATATGAGTAAGTAAGTAAGTTCTAGGAAGTAAGTTTTAGAAATTGAAATCTTTTATCATGAGGATATTCATTGGTAATTAAACCTACATAAGATGCAAGAGTGCCTTGCCAAGGCAAAGATAATTGAAAATTGAGTTGAGGGGGCTTTCCATTTCTTTGTGTTTTTTGATCATTGATTCTCCCATTGATCTTCCCCATACAAGACTCTCTCCTCATATGGCCTATCTTTCCACAACTATGACATTTAACACGGTGCGGCTTGAACCCTTCTTTTAAAGCAGCAGCAAGAAGATTAGCCTTGTAGGGTTCCTTTCCTACATCAGCACATACCCATATGTATTCTTCTAAGGGAGCATTTTGTGCTCTCAGAGGGAGTAAAGACTTTTTGACACTCACATAGCATTCTCAAATGCTTTTTCATGTATTTGAAAAAGCATGTCTCTGCGCTCCAGCGGGGAGCAATGGCTTTATCAACTGAAGTTTTCAGTCCAGCTAAAGAGTCAGTATAAGGTTCATTTCTTGATTGCATTATCTTAATGAAAGATATCAAGATATCTCCAGGAGCCTGAACCTTTTCCCAGGCCCAAAGACAGCACAGCCTTATCTGTACAATAGCTGTATCCTCATACTGGAATTGTCTCGGAATCCCCAGCCACTGGCCAGACCCAGTGAGCTGCTCTGATGTTATAGGAACTCCTTTCAGCTGGTTTTGGTGACCCATCAGGTCAGCCTCCTCCTTCCACCAAGTTTTAAACTCTAAATACTGTCCAGATTCAAAAACAATTCTGACTATCATGTCCCAATCAAAAGGAATGAGTCGCTGCTCTTGTGCAAGTCCCTGTAACAGACTTCTAGAAAACAGGGACTGCATACCACACTGTGTTACAGCTTGTTTTAAATCTTTCAGAACTATAAAAGTGATCAAACGGTGATCAAAACATTGGCCCCATTGAGGGTACTGTGGATTAGGAGGAATATCAGGAACTGTGACCAGAAAAAGCCCCAAAATGTCCTCCCAATTAAAGTCACCAGTCTTGCGCCCTTCTAAGACAGACTTCATAACAGAAGTCACAGGCAGTTCCTCTACATAGGGAGGCGCGGAGGGCAATGTTGGCTGATTTATGTTAACATTCCTAACTATGAGACTATTCAACCGGTCTTCCAACTGTTTAATCTGAGCTGCCATAATGGACATCGGGGCATTTTTTTGCTTATTCATGTCTGTGTCACATACTCCTCCCCCACCCCACCAGAGGAAGGGCCAGAAAAACCTTCATGGACTTCTTGTTCCTAATTCTCCTCAGTCTAGGTTCCCACTGAACCTCCCATTCTCCTCAATTTCAAATTCTGCTCCAACATACTCTGCTTCCCCAGTTTCTAATTCTCGTGATTCCCCAAACAGAAAGTTACCCATTATTTTCTCCACTTATTCTGAGTGGAGTTCCTTTGTTTCTAGTATAGCCAAAGGTCCCGCTTTCTCTGAGAAGAGTTTCCCTTTGGGACTTCCTTCCGCTCTCCTCACGTGTTCTTTCCCCACAACCCTCATGAAGACCTACTAAGCATCAATGTTTAACACATGCTTACTAGTGAGTGACCAACCTTATCTCATTCCTGGACACTGAGTTACTTAAGGGATTGCCCCCAAGTCACAAAACATCTCTAGGCTTGCCAGGAGACTGTCCTGTTCTCAGTGTTTCCTTTTAATGTGATAAGAATCAGTAACTGTCCTTTGCAAGCGTAGTGTCCATTCCTCTACATCATACATCGGGGTTACAATCATAAATCTCATGAAGGCCAGGCAAACAATCCCACCATGTTTCTTTGCAGTGATTGCATTTCTATTAACTACACTAATTCTTTAATTAACTATATTAATTATAGGGATTTACTTGCTACTTTTTATTGTTTTAAGGTATTTATGATCTTAACATAAAAAGATCCTGGATGGGTAAACAGGAACTGATATCAGGGAAAATACCCCAGCTGACATATGTCACAGGTCACAGATGTGATTTTTTAATACTCTGAAAACCTTGTGTTCAGACAGACTCTTCTGGCCAAACTAAGGTGACAGAATAAAAAAGATAGTTCATCTCCTTATCTGATCTGGAGCAATTTTTGTTGTGTTCAACAAATTTATTCTTAACTCCTCCAAAAGCACTCTCTGGGAGCAAACAGTCCCACAGTGGCAGAGAACAGATACGGGCCTGCAGCCCATGTGGCAGCTGTGGGAGTAGGGGGGATATTCAACAAACCAGGCTTCATAATACTAACGTGATAAGGTATTGTGCTCAAAGCCAAAATTTCCTCTAGAATCAATAATCTCCTATTACTATTTTCCCTTGTCCATTCTCTGAAATCCTATTCCTAATTTAATTTCTAATCTACTTAGAAAGATTATTCAACTAATTATTGAATATTGGTTTCATTGGTATAAAATCATTATTTCTAGTAATGCAAGCACATAAAGATATGATTCTTCCCTTAAGTATTCCCACAAGTGCTATTCACATAGCAAAATAAGTTTTCTTATTTACAAGAGCAAAAATATATTGTACATCCAGATATAGCCTAAAGTGCATTTCTGAAATACTGATTCAAAAATTAAATTGTATGCACTGGATACTTTTTTTTCCATTCCTGAGGTACTTTACTAAGAAGAGTATGTTCCAGCTCCATCCAGGCAAACATAAAAGATGCGAAGTCTCCATCTTTTATGGCTGAATAATATTCCATGGTGTATATATACCACAATTTGTTAATCTATTCATGGGTTGATGGGCACTTGGGCTACTTCCATGGCTTGGCAGTTATGAATTGGACTGCAATAAACGTTTTGGTGCAAATGTCTTTGTTGTATAATGATTTTTGATCATATGGGTAAATACCTAATAGAGGGATTGCAAGATCATTTGGTAGGTCCACTTTTAGTTCCTTGAGTATTCTCCAAACTTCTTTCCAAAGAGGCCGTATTAACTACATTCCTGCCAGCAGTGCAGAAGTGTTCCCTTTTCTCCACATTCACACCAACATCTGTGTTTCAGGATTTTGTGAGGTGGGTTGCTCTTACTGGAGCTAGATGATATCTCAAAGTGTTTTTGATTTGCATTTCTCTGATGATTAAATATGATGAGAATTTTTTTCATGTGTTTGTAGGCCATGCACCTGTCTTCTTCAGAGACGTTTCTGTTCAAGTCTCTTGCCCACATAAAAATGGGGTTATTTGTTCTTTTCTTATTGATTAGTTTGAGCTCTCTGCCAATACTACTATGAAATCAGTATATAATCACCTTCACATTCATAGGAATGGGAAAACATAACTATAGTTCAGGAAGAAGGAAGGAAGAAGGAGGAGAGGGGAGTGGTAGGGGCAGGAGAGGAGGAGGGTATTTTGGGGACCTAGCCTAATGCGCATAATGCAATGATACGTTTCCAAACCTTTAAGAATAGAGTATAAATGTCTTATCACAAGAAAATAAGTAAGCAAGGAGATGGTTATTTTAATCAGTTACATGTAAGCATTCTGCATTATATATCAACTCAGCACATTGCACCTCATAAATACATTAATGTGCCCCATTATGATTTAATAAAGAATTAAAAGTTTTTTAAAAGGCATTACATTTTGTATTAAAAAATTAAATTAAGATTATAATGGACACTTCAGAAATTCAACATATTTTTATTATTAATTTCAGGATTCACATCACTGGCATGAAAGGGACTTCAAAAGTCAATAAAATAAATAATATTACAAAATTAAAAACAATAGTTGACTTGAGAACTCCAAATCTGGTAAAAATGGGTGAGGCAATCTTATTCTGTATGATCACAATACTGAAACAGAGTTAATTTCTGAACATTAAAAAAAAAAGTTATATAATGTTTTTTTCAAGTAATTAATAATCATACACATTGAAATTCTACAGTACTTACTATCTATAACATGTTTACAACTATCCTGAAAATCCAGTAGTATAAGTATTCCTACATTTTAAAACTGAGGAAACTGAAGTTTAGGGATTAGATGACTTTTCATGTTCTGAAATGAATAAATCAAAATAAAGATACAAGCTTCCTAAATTCTTAAATTTTTATACCCTCCTTCATTCTGGTATGTAACATTCATGTTAACTTCGCATTCGTGCATACAATTGTCTCTAGGCATCCTCCTCTTCCTTAAGTTTTGAAAGTTTTATAGATTATCTATTTCTATATAATAAATCACAGACGCCTAGCAGTCTAAAGATCAGATAGTTATCTCACAGTTTTTGGGTATCAGAAGTCTAGGCTCATTTAGATTGGATCCTATCAATGGGGTCTCAGAAGCCTGCAAATAATATATAACTTTTCTGTGTTATCCTCATCTGAGCACAAGGAAGTATGCACTTCCAAGTTATCTCAGTTTTGTTGACAGAATTTATTACATTTTGGTTGCATATCTGATGGTCCCACTTCTTGCTGTCAGCTGGAGGCCATACTCATTCTTACATTTTTGTATGTGACTCTTCCAAATGACCACCTTTTTCCTTCAGCACCACCTAAGAGGAATGTCTTGAATGAAATTTCCACCTAGACTGGGCTTACATAACGTAGTGTGATCAGAAGATGGCATACCTTTACTTGTGCCACGGTGTACTGGAGACACAGGAAAAAGAAATATATTTAAGGTGTCCAAATACTACCTGCAATCTCCCTAGAATTACAAGAGAGAAATGTTGGAAGTTGAAGGTAAAATAAACTTTATAAAATATTTTCTGGTAAGTCACAGATCTTGCCCACTCCAAGGAGGAAGAGATTACAAAGACATGAAAACCAGGAGGCAAAGATTTATGGGGGTAAAGTAGGGTTTCTCTCCTGAACAAATATTCCCCATGTTGTTGCCAGTTCATTATTATTATTAATATGTTGTGTTGACATTACTAGAAGTTATCTTGGAGCTAAAAGAGCCAATAAATGTAATAAAATAGCCTCCAATCTCAACACAGTGCATGAATCAAAAAATATACTTTTAAAATAATTTTTATTCATTCTAGCTATGATATTTTAGTTATGTGAAGTTTTTTCACTATGTACTGTAAGGAAAATAGTATTGTTCTTTTCTGGAATGTCCAGAGGACAGAGAACTTTTGATCATAATGCATTAAATAAGTAATTAATCCTAACAATTAAGTGAGATATTTGGCATATTAAGTTGCATCATAGTTTTCTATAATTCTTATATAACTTAAAATTTCAGTTGCAAATCTCCAAAATATGGACATTGATCTACATTCAGGAATATTTTTAAGCCCACAAGATTAAAATTAAGAAAAAAAGAACAACCTTTCAATCATCTTTATTTTTCATTTGCTTCATTTTACATTTTCTTTCTACTTTTCCTTCCTTTTTGACTACACTTTTTGGTGTCCTTTCTTTTCTTCTTTTAGTTTTGAAATATAGCGGTGACTTTGTTTTTCAAATTACTTTTTGTTGACAGACTGAATGGGGTTATTTGGTGTTTCTGTATTATATTTAATTTCACAGGAGGCCATTTGAGAAAACACAGGAAAAAGAAGTATATTTAAGGTGTCCAAATATTACCTGCAATCTCCCTAGAATTACGAAAGAGAAATGTTGGAAGTAGAAGGGAAAATAAACTTTGTAAAATATTTTCTGGTAAGAAATTGAGAACATCAAATAGTTTAAGGATATAATGTGATTATGTAATTTAAGCCTATAGAACAACTGTGAATAAAAGTAAAAATGGATAAATGTTGAATTGAATCAATAAATGCTAAAATATGTAATGTATTTTATATCCCTTAGTTTTAAAAAAACAATAAAGAGCACATTTATTTAGGCAAAATAAGCAAAATTCAAAAAAAAAACAAAATCAAATATATTCTCTCTGATATAAAACATCAGCATGGAGACTAATGTGGATATGGCATGGACTATAACCTCTTCACAAGTATTTAATTGAAATAAAAACGAAAATATTCTACTACATTTTTATACGAATCTATACTAGATAATTCAAAATTTTATGAACACATTTGACATACAGTCATATAATGTGTATTAATGTGACTTTGGATGGATTTAAATATAGTAGAGGAAATGAATATACTTAAGTCTAGAAACTTTGTATATTTAAATATATTTTCAATTAATAAAGGTAATAAAAAATGAAAATCATATAATATTTATAAAGTATTTTAAAATTTTTAACATCACATTTTCTCTTTATCCTTATTATTCAGTCTCATTTCCCCACCAGGGAAGAGACCTAAAACAGAAATTCTCTGCTTTCCAGAGCTCAGCGTTTAGGAGGCATTTCCAGAGACCAAACGTATTGAAATTTTCCTTCCATAAAGCCCAGTTCAAGTATCCTTTCTAATATCCTCTAGCAATATTAATCATCCCTTCCTCTATATTTTACTAAATGGTATTCCTTTCTTTTTTTCTAGGCTGCATTCACCATATTTTAAGTGTCACAAAGCTTCAATTATTGCCCAAACATTCCCTTTGGCTTTACTCTTACTACACCCTCAAATACACCTTGTCTCCAATCATCTTCTAAATGTATGCTCTCTTTATAGGATGTGGTCTTTCTCCAAGTGTCTATTTTCCTGAATCACTCATGTCCTCTGTTCTCTCTCATCGTTGTCTCACTTGTGACATCTGTTCATCTTTTAGAGCTCAGCATAGGACTGGTTCCTGGTGGACATCTTTCCCTGATCAAAAGGGGAGAATTAGGCAGTTGTCTTTAATATTTTTGAAATTTATTAATTGTATTTTACTAATACATTTGTTTTTTCCACTAAACTTGGGTGTTTTAAAGGACAAGTACTACATCAATATAATATTATTTTATATATTAAAATCATGTTAATTACATCTTAAATATTATATGTTTCCCAATGAGAAAAACAAAAGAAAACAAAAATAATAGAAAGCAAATATAAAGTGTTTAGGTAAAAAGGCAGGTCACATAACTTTCATGAGCATAATTTTCTTTTTGAATAAATGGAGTAATAAATAATTCTCCAACCAGATAATTATCTGGTATATTATTTACTAGTACATTAAAAAAAGTACATTCCATTTTATTTTATATATCATAAGTGGGCTGCATTGATTACTTACTTTGTCTAACTCTTTTACAGCCTATTGGCTATACTGACAGTAAGGATTCAGTTACCCTTACACTTACTCCTACACAAAGCCCCTAGTAGATTTAAGTAATATGGATCTGGGCTGCACCTTTGGCTCAGTGAGTACGGTGCCAGCCCCATATACCAAGGGTGGCAGGTTCAAACCCGGCCTGACCCTGACCAAACTTCAACAAAAAAATAGCGTTGTGGTGGTTGCCTGTGATCCCAGCTACTCAGGAGGCTGAGGCAGGAGAATCGCCTAAGCCCAAGAGCTGGAGGTTTCTGTGAGCAGTGAGGCCATAGCACTCTACTGAGTGCAATAAAGTGAGACTCTATCTCTAAAAAACAAAACAAAAAAAACAAAAAAAAACTATGGATCTATCTTTCTTTCTTTTCTTTCTTTCTTTCCTTCCTTCCTTCCTTCCTTCCTTCCTTCCTTTCTTCCCTCCTTCCTTCCTTCCCTCCTTCCTTCCTTCCTTTCCCTTCCTTCCTTCCTTTCTTTTCCTTCCTTTCTTCCTTCCTTCCCTCCCTCCTTCCTTCCTTCCCTCCCTTCTTCCTTCCTTCTTTCCCTCCTTCCTTCCTTCCCTCCCTTCTTCCCTCCCTCCCTCCATCTCTCTCTGTCTTTCTCTCCTTCTCTCCTTCCTTCCTACCTTCCTTCCTTCTTTCCTTCCTTGCTTCCCTTCTTTTCCTTTCTTCCTTCCTTCCTTCCCTCCCTCCCTTTGTCTCTCTCTCTCCTTCCTTCCTTCCTTCCTTCCTTTCTTCCTTCCTTCGTTCCTTTTCTCTTTCTCTCTCTTTCTTTTTTTTCTTTCTTTTCTCTCTCTCTCTCTCTTTCACCTTAATAAACAAAAAAGAGGCCAGATGAAGTAGTTCACAAAAGTAATCTTAGCACTCTTGGCAGGAATTACAAGCCTGAGTTAGAGTGAGATCCCAACAAAGATATCTGTATCAGATTGTTTATTGCAATGCAATTCATAATTGCTAAGTCATGGAAGAAGCCCAAGTTCCCATCGTTACACGAATGGATTAATAAACTGTGGTACATGTTTACCATGGAATATTATGCAGCCTTAAAGAAAGATGGTGACTTTTCATCCTTCATATTTACATGGATGGAGCTGGAACACATTCTCCTTAGCAAAGTATCTCAAGAATGGAAGAAAAAGTATCCAATGTATACAACCCTAATATGAACCAACTTGATTTCCAGAGAATAAAAGTACAGAAATTACAGATAATTTTCTTGATGTTTTGGTGGAACTGTCTTGAGAAGTGGGAGGTGATACCTAGATTTTTTTTAAAGTGCACAATTCTACTTTTAGTAAATCGAGCAAAAGGTTATTTGAATATCAAGGAATTAAAGTAATAATGATGACACTGATGTTATGTTTTAACATCATTGACTCTTTACATCTATAAAGGTATTTCAGACAAACACTGACCCATTTATTAAGTAATGTATTTGTTAGAATCTTTTTTCTTTTGGCCAGGACCGGGTTTGAACCTGCCACCTCCAGTATATGGGGCCAGTGCCCTACTCCTTGAGCCACAGGCACCGCCCTATGATCTCACTTTCATTGTAACCAATTTTCTGAGTGGCTGGAGATGATTCTGAATAAGAAATTGTTCTAGTCTACAGCAACTAAAGACAAAAAGGAGCTTCTAAATCTCACCTGTCTGTTCAGACATAAGCAGTGTGAACAACTGTGTACAGAAGTAATTCATCATTCTCGAATACACAAGCATCTCCATGGGCTTATTTAAATTATAAGCACACTAAGATAAAACTGGGCATATCCTTTCTCTGTGCTGAAAAGATGCAATAGCCTTTTTGTGCTCTATGAAAGGAAAATGTTAAAAGAACTTAACGAAGTGATTGTATATTATATCTCTCATTTTCTTCTTGTACTCTTCTATGTATATGAAAATTTTCATAATGAAATAATGTTTAAATACACACATTCAAAGCCAGGTCTTAGGTCAACATATAAGATATGATACCAGTTTGGTAAAATATCTAGATATATGTGAACTCTTTATTGTCCTTCTCACCAGTTAAAAATAAGATCCCAGAAGGCAGAGAATTATTTTGTTCACTAAAATATACCAACAGTGTCTAGTACATAGGAGGTGATCAAAAAATATTTGTTGAATTGAATGGAATTGATATATCTATATTTACAGAAAACTTCTTATGTCTGCACATAAAAACTATTAGCAGTGGGACTTGACTTTCACTTATTAGTTTTCAGATCTTTGTACTGTTTAGGTGTTCTACAAAGATCATATATAGACCGGGCACAATGGCTCATGCCTGTAATCCTAGCAACTCTGGGAACCTGAGGTGGGTGGAGTGCCTGAGTTCAGGAATTCGAGACCAGCCTGAGACCCCATCTTTAAAAATAGCCAGGCGTTGTGGTGGGCGCCTGTAGTCTCAGCTACTCAGGAGGCATGAGGCAAGAGATTGCTTGAGCCCAACAGTTTAAGGTTGCTGTGAGCTATGACACCACAACACTCTCCTAGGGGCAAGAAAGTGAGACAAAACAATAAAAAATAAAAATCACCCAGTAGAACAATGTCCTAGAAAGTTCCTCCAATCTTTTCTTCTAGTAGTTTCATAGATTCAGGTCTTATATTTCAGTCATTAATCCACTTTGATTTTTTTTTCCTTTGGTACGGCAAGAGATAGGAGCCTAGTTTCATTTTCCTGCATATAATTATCCAGTTTTGTCACCACATTTATTGAAAAGACTGTCATATGTTCTTGGAGCCTTTGTGGAAGATGAGTTGGTGGTAAACATGTGGATTTATTTCCAGGTTCTCTATTCTGTTACATTGGCCTACGTATCTGTTTTTATGACAGTACTATGCTGCTTTGGTTGCTATAACTTTGTAGTAGATTTTGAAGTAAAGTGGTATGATGCCTCTAACTCTGTTCTTTTTGCTCAGGACTGCTTTGGCTACGCTTTTGTGGTTCCATACAAAGTTTTGGATATTTTTTCCTATTTCTTTGAAGGGATGTCTTTGGTGTTTTGATAGAACTTTCATCGAGTCTGTAAAATGTCATTTCAACAATTTTCTTTTGAGATAGGGTCATACTCTGTTGCACAAGAAGTGCAGTGGTGTGACCATAGTTCACTGTAGCCTCAAAATCCTGGGCTCAAATAATCCTCCTGCCTCAGCTTTCCTAGTAGCTGGGCCTACAGGCATGTGCCACTACCCCCAGATAATTTCTTTTTTGTATTTTGTAGAGACAAGATCTCACTATATTGTCCAGGCTGGTCTCAAATTCCTGACCTCAGGGGAGGTGCCTCTGGATCAGTGAGTAGGGTGCCGGCCCCAGATACCGAGGGTGGCGGGTTCAAACCCGGCCCCAGCCAAACTGCAACAAAAAAATAGCTGAGTGTTGTGGTGGGCGCCTGTAGTCCCAGCTGCTTGGGAGGCTGAGGCAAGAGAATTGCCTAAGCTCAGGAGTCGGAGGTTGCTGTGAGCTGTGTTGCCACAGAACTCTACCAAGGACGACAAAGTGACACTCTGTCTCAAAAAAAAAAAAAAAAAGAATTCCTGGCCTCAAGCAATCTTCCCACCTCGGTCTCCCAAAGTGCAAGGATTACAGGCAGGAAACACCACCTCTGACCCATTTTAACAGTATTAGTTCTTTCATCCATGTGTATAAAATATCTTTCCTCTTTTGTGTGTCCTATTTCTTCCATCAGAATTTTATAGTGTTCTTAAATAGACCTTTTGCTTATTTGGTTAGAGTGATTGCTAGATAGTTTATATATTTTGTCCAACTATTATAAATGGGATTGCATTTTTTGGAGACAAAGTCTCACTTTAGAGTGCAGTGACATCATAGCTCACAGTAACCTCAAACTCTTAGCCTCAAGCAATCTTTTTGCCTCAGCCTCTCAAGTAGCTGGGACTACAGGCACCTGCCACAACACCCACCTAATTTTAGTGGAGGTGGGGTCTTGCTCTTGCTCAGCCTGGTCTTGAAATCTTCAGGTCAAGCAATCCACCCACCTGGGCCTCCCAAAGTGCTAGGATTACAGACGTAATCTAGACGTAATGCCCGGCCTGGGATTGCGTTCTTGATTTATTTTTCCAGGACCTTGCTCTGAGTGAAAATCTTTTGTGTAAGACCTCGAAAAAACAGGCAACCAAAGCAAAAAGATAATTAGGATTACAAAAGGAAAAGCAAAGGAAACAATCAACAAAGTGAAGAGACAACCTACAAAATGGGATAAATCATTATTAAACTATCTACCTGGCAAGATATTAATCATCAGACTATATGAGGAGCCCAAACAACTAATTAGCAAAATTAATAAAATAATCTAATTAAAAAGGACCAATATGTGAACAGCCATGTCTCCAAAGACATTCAAAGGGCTAATGGGTATATGAAAGACTGCTCAACATCACTAATCATCGGAGAAATGCAAATCAAAACTACAATGAGATATCTCACCCTGGTTAACAGGGCTTGTATCAAAATGACAGGTAGTGACAGATGCTGGCAAGGATGTGAAGAAAGGAGAACTCTCATATGCTATTGGTGGGAAGGTAAACTAGCGCAACCACTATGGAGAACATCATGGAAGTTCCTCACACAAATGAAAGATAGAACTACTGTATGATCCGGCAACCCACTACTGAGTATATAACCAAACAAAGGAAATCACTGTATCAAAGACATATCTGCCCTCCTATGTTTATTGTAGCACTAGTCACAATAGGCAAAATACGGAATCAAAATAAGTGTCCATCAGCATGTGAACAGATAAAGAAAATGTAGTACAGGGCGGCGGCTGTGGCTCATCAAGTAGGGCGCCGGCCCCATATACCAAAGGTGGTGGGTTCAAACCCGGCCTCAGTCGAACTGCAAAACAGAAAACTAGCCGGGCATTGTGGCGGGCCCCTGTAGTCCCAGCTACTCAGAGGCTAAGACAAGACAATCGCCTAAGCCCAGGAGTTGGAGGTTGCTGTGAGCTGTGTGATGCCACAGCACTCCACCGAGGGCGATAAAGTGAGACTCTGTCTCTACAAAA
>CAUYRH010091893.1:0-23840 GCA_963574655.1 Perodicticus potto | reverse complement strand
ATAGAGTGCTGTGGCATCACAGCTCACAGCAACCTCCAATTCCTGGGCTCAAGCAAGTCTCCTGCCTCCGCCTCCCAAGTAGCTGGGACTACAGGTGCCGCCACAATGCCCGGCCATGTTTTGGTTGCAGCCGTCATTGTTGTTTGGTGGGCCCGGGCTGGATTCAAACCCGCCAGCTCCGTGGCTGGCGCCTTAGCCCATTGAGCCACAGGCGCCGAGCCCAGATACTCTTTTTCTAATTTTCTTGGAAGGGGCCTCATGACCTGGAGTTGTGTGGATCTGGTTATGGTTTGCTATTGGTATGGAAAGTCTTTGGGGCAGGGCCCTCTGGAAGCAGAAAGACGGATGAATTGACCTTCTCTGGGCGACAGGCTCTCTAGACCTGAAATTTTCCAAAGCTGGAGCCTTGATCATCTCTTTAAGTAGTAAAAATTCTTTCCTCCCAAGACAAAGGGCAACCAGCATATCTGCTTTATGAGCAAACTGACACATTCCCCCCAGGAGTCAAAGTGAGAGGAAGCTGGGGGTTAGCTCTGTTCAGCAGATATTTCAACATCAAGAACTTGATCTTTTAAAAAATAACATGTGTGGCCTTGGGGTTCCTGGGGCTGTGGAGTGTCTACATTGTGAGCTGACCATGAGTCCCTTTGTTTCCAGTGCCCAGTTGAGTCTTTTCTCTCCTTTCAGAGTTTTGTTTCACCCGTCTGGCCATAAGGCTCAGCTGAGAGAAGAGTGTGTCAACAGTTCTATTTATCATCTGTTTGGCTGGCTCCTCTCCAGGGATGGGCGCCAAGGGCCAAGGGAAGGAGCCTGTGCTGAGGTTCTGGGGCCTTGGAAAGTATATTTATTAGGAACCATGTAAATGTCCAAATATAGACAAATGGGCAACACAGCCATATGATGGACTATGATGACATCTACTGAAAAAGATGTTTAGGAAGAATTTTTAGTGACATGGGAGAACGACTACAATATGATAAGCAAAAAAAAAGCATGGAACAAAAATTTATGTGAGTATGTGTTTGTTCATTAAATGATCTCAACTACAAGGAAAAATACATATAAAAGGATACACAAAAAATTTTGACAACTGCTAATATCTTTAGCTAGTATGACAAAGAATTATTGTTTTTTTCTTTCCTTCCCATGCTTTATATATTGTCTATAATGAGATTTACTACATTATAATTATATGTGTTTTTGAAGATAGTACATCTAGAAATATCCTGCCTACCCTCTGTATACTACTCCCTACTCCTGTCTTTAAGGCAGCAATTACAGAGACTAAGAATAAAACCAAAAGCCTCTCAACCTGAAGGAACCTTGACCATGGGAACACTTGAGTCTTCAGTACTCTGGGGTCATTATTAGGCATTTTCCTGGTGACTTGGGAATTAAATTATGCTTTTCAGTGCAGAGAGGACATGGGACTGGGGGGTTATCACTAAGTGGCAAGTGAAAGAGATGCTGCCATTTGGGGTAGGTGATACACCTTGGCAAAACTTAGCGTAAGCAAAGTGGCCCAATGTTAAGCTTAGGCAACTAGAATTCCAGAAGAAAATTTAAGCCCTTCATGCCCTAAGACATCCATTGTATGTAATGAATTAATTTATTTCTTGGGTATTGAGAACAGGACCAGCTATTCGGCATCTTTGGGAGTGCTATGGTTGGAATGCATCCTCCGAAGTTCATGTGTTGAAAACACAGCCCTCAATATGGTGGTGTTGGGAGGTGGGGCCTAATGGGAGGGGTTTGGTTGTGGGGGCACTGCTCCCATTCATTAATATGGTATCAATGAATACATTAATACCATATTTGTGGAAAGTGGATTCCTTATAAAAGGAGACTTTGGCTCCCTCTGACTTTCTCTTGCTCTCTTGCCTTCTGCTCTCTACCATGGGGTAATGTAGCAAGAAGGCCCTCACCAAATACTGCCCCTAAATCTTGGACTTCTCAGCCTTCAGAACCATGAACCAAATAATTTTCTGATCATTATAAGTTACCCAGTTTTTGGCATTCTGTTATAGCAGCACAGAAAGAACTAAGACAGGGAGAACTGAGGAAACAGTCACTAAATTCATTTTCTTTCTTTTTTTTTTTTTTTTACTTTGTCGCCCTCAGTAGAGTGCAGTGGCATCACAGCTCACAGCAACCTCCAGCTCTTGGGCTTAGGCGATTCTCTTGCCTCATCCTCCCGAGTAGCTGGGGCTACAGGCGCCCGCCACAACGCCCAGCCTTGTTGCAGTTTGGCTGGGGCCGAGTTCAAACCTGCCACCCTCCATATATGGGGCTGGCACCCTACTCACTGAGCCACAGGTGCCGCCCTAAATCATTTTCTTTAGGGCTTAATTCTCTTTCAGAAGCCTGGCTGAGAAAAGCTGATCATTTGCCTACAAGGACCTAATCCCAGCTCTGCTCCTTCTTTACTCCAGCCTCGCCACTCAGGCTGCAGAAAGCCAAGCCTGAGACTATATGGCTGCAGAATTAATACATCTGGATACTTCTAGGTCTTCCTACCCGCAGTGCTGGCACTGGGCCTCGGAAAGGGGTAGGCTTTGGGAGAAGCATGAGGAAAGCAGCCCCCTCTCCTGCTCTTACATATATGAGTCAAAGGGAAATCTGATTTTATCAAGTTCTCTAGGAGAGTTGTATTACGTTTAATAGATCTGGAGGCAAAGCTGCCGAACTTCTTCCGATATTTTAGGGAAGAATCCAAATGATAGGAACTGAAGGCTTCAGCTGGCTGCATATAAAGCAAATTACTAATTTCCTCTTAGGATTATCTCTGTGGCCCCAGCGATCATAGGCAAATGGGCGAAAATGTTAACCTCAGATCCCTACAACACGGGAAAGAGAAGAGCAAGAAGAGGAAGCAAAAATAGAGTAAATTTAAACCAAAGGGGAAATATCACAGTGACCTATTCCAACCACTCAAACCCCAGAGTGTAAGTTTTGGATGGATTTAATTGGCTGTTTACAGAAACTTGGGGGGGGGTCAATGCCAAATGTCCCTTTATTTGAGGAACTAGACACCAAATCATATTTTCAAGCAGTGTCAGAGTATAGATTAACTATAACCTCTATAAATTCAATCAAGTATGGTAAGAATGGTATTTGCAAACTCTCCACTGTTTGCTCATTCAAAAGGCATTTATTAAGCCAGATACTCTGTGTGCTACTGGGGACATGAAGATGAATAAGAGTCGGCCTTGCCCTCAAGAAGTTTGGACAAAGGCCATGCATGGTGGCTCACTGCTGTAATCCCAGCACTCTGGGAGGCTGAGGCCGGTGGATTGCTTGAGCTCAGGAGTTCAAAACCAGACTGAACAAGAGTGAGACCCCCATTTCTAAAATAATAATAATAATAATAAATAGCCAGGCATTATGGCAGGCACCTGTAGTCCCAGCTACTTGGGAGGCTGAGGCAAGAGAATCGCTTGAGCCCAAGAGTTTGAGGTTGCTGGAAGTTGTGACACCACAGCATTCTATCGAGGGTGACTAAATCAAACTCTGTCTCCAAAAAAAAAAAAAAAAGAAGAAGTTTGGACAAAGCACAGAAACAGGCAATGCTGAAATGATATATTACATGTATGTGATACAGGAAGTGCCAGAAGCTGCAGATGGTACTTTATGAACACAGAGGTAGAGAACACAACTCACCCTCGAGAGGTCAGGAAAACCTTCTAGAAAAGGTATCAACTGAGCTGAGCCTTGAAAGAGGAATAAGGGTTGGCTATGCCTAGAGTCCCAGTAGACGTGGTGGTATGTTCAAAGGCCCAAAGAAAGCAAAATAAAGCACAGCATCTTTGGAGCTCCAACGGTACTACTGTAGTAAAGGGTAAAAGTCAAGAAGAGTATTGAGAGATCGGGAGGGGCTGAATTGCCAAGAGCCTTCTAAGTCATGTTAAGGACTGTGAATTTGATCATGGAAGCTCTGTTGAGCAACCGAAGGCTTTTACGCAGAGAGTCAAGATCATGATTTCATTTTATAATAAGACACGGCAGCTGTGGGGGGGAGGGTGGGTTGCTATGGTATGAGAAGAGAGGCAGGGAGATCAGTTAGGAGGTCATGGCATTCTTCTAGTTGATAAGTGATATGGGTGGAAGTGGTAGAAGTGGAATAGAGAGGAAAGGAAGCATTAAAAGAAACCACAGAGGTAGAATCAATAGGATTCTGTCCCCAGGAAAGTCAGGACACACTGGGAAAGGGATTTGAGCAAGAAAACTCCCAGGGTTATGACCTCAGTGTCTGGTTAGATGGGACTTCTATTTACCAAAGTGTGGAATGTAGGAGGAAAAGCAGCTTTAGGGGTGGAATAAGGTGACAATGATTAATTTATTTTCAGACTAGTTGAATTTGAGACACTTTGAGGTGTCCAAGAGGCAACTGAATGATCTAGAACTCAAAATAGAGATCTAGGCCAGAGATAGAGACAGAGCCCATGGGTGGGAGCTGCACCCATGGACTTGGATGGAGGGACCCAAGAGGACAGTACAGGGAAGACAGAGCCCTGGGAACAACAATATTTAGGCTTCAGAGGAAGAGTTGCTCTCAGAGGAGACTAGAAAGGAATAGCTAAAAAGATAAAAAGAAAACCAGGCAAATGTGGTACCTTGAAACCAAGACCAATGAATATTTTCACAATGAGAGGGTGTTTGAATGCTACAAAGTAAACAAATGGGATAAAGACTAAAAAGTGTGCACTTGGCTGGGCACAGTGGTTCATGTCCAGTGGCTCAGCACTCTGGGAAGCTAAGGCGGGTGAATTGCTTGAGCACAGGAGTTTGAGACCAGCCTGAGCAAGAGGGAGACCCTGTCTCTACTGAAAATAGAAAAACTAGCTGGGCATAGTGGCAGGCACTTGTAGTCCTGGCTTAGGAGGCTGAGGCAAGAGGATCTCTTGAGCGTAAGGGTTTGAGATTGCTGTGAGCTATGGGATGCCATGGCACTCTACCCAGGGCAACAGAGTGAGACTGCTTCAAAAAAAAAAAAAAGAAAAAAGAAAAAAAATTATCTGGGCATCGTGGCAGATGCCTGTAGTCCCAGCTATTCAGGAGGCTGAGGCAGGAGGATTGCTTAAGCCCAGGAGTTTGAAGTTGCTATGAGCTATGCTGATGCCACGGCACTCTAGACTGGGGCAACAGAGTGAGACTGTCTCAAGGAAACAAACAAAAACAGTGTGCCCTGGATAAAGCAACAAGGAGATTCCTTGGAAACCTCAACAAGGATGATGTCTGTGCGGTGGTGGAGCAAAAACTTACAAGGTGACAGTAAGTGTAGATGATATTTCCTATAGCTTGGATAAGAAGAAAAGGAGAGAAGGCGGGGACGGCAGAGAAAGATCCAATAGGAATGTTGTTGGGGGGGAGAGATGTTTACAGGAGCAAAGGCCCCTGTCCTGTTGGTAGGAGAGAATGGAATCCAAAAAGCGGGTGAGGGTACTAGCCTGGGACAGGAGGGATATCTTTTCCATGAGATAAGAAACTTTGTATATATGAATGCTTATAAATTTTCAGGTGACAGAAGAGGAATTTGAAGGCATTTTTGCTCAATGGTTTCTTTTTTCTTCTTTTTGAGGAAGAGTCTCACTTTATCGCCCTCGGTAGAGTGCTGTAGCGTCACAGCTCACAGCAACCTCCAACTTCTGGGCTTAGGCAATTCTCTTGCCTCAGCCTCCCGAGCAGCTGGGACTACAGGTGCCCGCCACAATGCCCAGCTATTTTTTTTTTTTGGTTGCAGTTTGGCTGGGGCTGTGTTCAAACTTGCTGCCCTCGGCATATGGGGCCAGCACACTACCCACTGAACCACAGGTGCTGCCCTATATCATTTGTTGAGGGTGAAAAGAGAAGTGGTGGGAGATGGGAGAGATGGAGAGAAAAGGTTTTCAGAGAAAGGATAACTTTTAGAACAACCTCAGTCCGGGTATGGCGGCTCATGCCTATAATCCCAGCACTCTGGGAGGGTGATGGATGAGTTGCCTAAGCTCAGGATTTTGAGACCATTCTGAGCAAGGCTGAGACCCCCATCTCTACTAAAAAAAAAAAAAAATATATATATATATATATACAAGAACACCTAGCTAGGCATTGTGGCTGGCTCCTATTGTCCCAGCTACTTGGGAGGCTGAAGCAGGAGGATCCCTTGAGCCCAGGAGTTTGAAGTTGCTGTGAGTTACGATGCCACATCACACAACTCCAGGGTGACTGAGCGAGACTCTCTCTGTCTCAAAAAAAAAAAAAAAGGCTCGGCACCTGTGGCTCAAGCAGCTAAGGCGCCAGCCATATACACCCGAGCTAGTGAGTTCGAATCCAGCCTGGGCCCGCCAAACAACAGATGGCTGCAACAAAAAAATAGCTGGGCTGGGCAATGCCTGTGGCTCATTCAGTACGGCGCTGGCCCCATGTATCGAAGGTGGCAGGTTCAAACCTGGCCTCGGCTGAACTGCAAAAACAGAAAAATAGCCGGGCATTGTGGCGGGTGCCTGTAGTCCCAGCTACTCAGGAGGTTGAGACAAGAGAATCGCCTAAGTCCAGGAGTTGGAGGTTGCTGTGAGCTGTGTGACGCCACGGCACTCTCCTGAGGGCAATGAAGTGAGACTCTGTCTCTACAAAAAAAAAAAAAAAAATAGCCAGGCATTGTGGCGGGCGCCTGTGGTCCCAGCTATTTGGGAGGCGGAGGCAGGAGAATCGCTTGAGCCTGGGAATTGGAGGTTGCTGTGAGCTGTGATGCCACAGCACTCTACCCAGGGCGACAGCTTGAGGCTCTGTCTCAAAAAAGAAAAAAAAAATTGAATAACCTCTCAGGAGAGTAAGAAGTACATGTTGAGGTTTTCTGGGCTGAAGTCACGGGATCTTAATCTATAGAGGCACCTGTTACTTTCTGCAGCTGTGATCAGCAGCTTGGATGTAGGGAGGGAATGCCAAACGGTTAGTTTCATCAGGCTAGTGATGAATGCTGGGGAGGGTTCAGAATGAGAACTAAGGATAATGTTGGGGATGACCAAAGTAAGATATAAGCTAACGGGGAAAATAAGTCAAGCCAGAAAGAACCTCAAAATTGAATGAAAGAGAAGTTGTTCATACCAGGAGTAAGCAAGGCTAAGAACGAGAAGAGGCCATGAAGTAGAATGTGCCGTTAGGTCTTCATCTTTGGGAAAGTGGGAAATCTGACCTAGGCTTTAGTGAAGTGTCCAAATCTCAACAGAGAGGGTCAGAAGGACAGCGGGCAGAATGTGCTCAAGGGATATGATGGCATCCAATTGCTCTCAAAGATGGACTCTATTAGAAATGATGATGGCTATTCCTTAATTATGCGCCTACTGTTTGCAATGCACTGTGTTACACCTTCTTCAAACTTTTATATCTGATCCTCACAGGGACCTTCAAATTAGATAGCACCATCTCTACTTACAAATGAAGAAATTAAAGTTCACTATGCATTTTCTATGACCCAGAAATTCTACTGCTAGGTACATATCCAATAGAAATGAAGTCAGAAATGCACCCCCAAAACCTACAAAACTATTCAGAGCATCATTTTTTGTAATAGCCCCAGACTGGAAACAACCCAAATGCCCATTACAGTGAAATGGAGAAATAAATGGTGGTATGTTCATATATTTGTACGGTGGAATACTAGATAGCAGTGAAGGTTTAAAAATGCTACAAACAACAGGGCGGTGCCTGTGGCTCAGTGGGTAGGGCACCGGCCCCATATACCGAGGATGGCAGGCTGGAATCTAGCCTCAACCAAACTGCAACCAAAAAATAGGCGGGCCTTGTGGCAGGCACTGTAGTCCCAGCTACTCGGGAGGCTAAGGCAAGAGAATCGCCTAAGCCCAGGAGTTGGAGGTTGCTGTGAGCTATGACGCCATGGCCCTGTACCAAGGGCAATAAAGTGAGACTCTGTCTCTACAAAAAAAAAAATGCTACAAACAACAACATGGTTGACTCTTACAAACATAAAGAACACATATTGCATGAGTGTGTGTGTGTACATAAAGTTTAAAAACAGGCAAGACTAACTATGGGACTGGAAGTCAGAATAGGGATTCCGTTACCTTTGAGGGGAAAGCTTGGCAGAAGCGTCAGTACTCCAGTGCTGACAATTTTCGTCTTCACTTCCTGATAATTCATGAAACTCCACACTTACGTTTTGTGCACATTTCTGCATATATTTTATATTTCAGTAAAACATGTATAGATAAAATCCACATATGGCTGGGTGCAGTGGCTCATGTCTATAATCCTAGCATTCCAGGAGGCCAAGGCAGGTGGACTGCCTGAACTCAGGAGTTCAAGACCATCCTGAACACAGTGAGACCCTTCCTAAAAATAGAAAGAATAGGAAAAAAAAAACCTAGCTGGGTGTTTTGGCAGGAGCCTATAGTCCCAGCTACTCAGTAGGCTGAGGCAAGAGTCTCACTTGAGCCCAGGAGTTTGAGGTTACTGTGAGCTGTGATGCCACAGCACTGTACCCAGGGCAACAGAGTGAGACTTCGTCAAGGAAGGAAGGAAGGGAGGGAGGGAGGGAGGAAGAAACAAATCCAAATCTCAACAGAGTGAGTCAGAAGGACAGCAGGCCGAATGTGCTCAAGGTATGTTATGGCGTCCAGTTGCTCTCAACTGAATAACCTCTCAGGGGAATAAGAAGTACAAGCCAAGATGTTAAAGAATAAGAAAAGAAAACGATGCTTATAAATATTAGATGCTCGTCTGAGGCCACACAGCTGGTATATAGTCCAAACTGGCAATTAGCTCCAGGTCCCCCTAGTTTGGTTCGCAAATGCAGTGCTTGTCCCTCCACCCCAGCTGCCAATCCTGTGCTGAGAAGGGACCTGTGTGCTCCCTCCTTTTTTTTTTTTTTTAGAGACAGAGTCTCATTTTATCCCCCTCGGTAGAGTGCCATGGTGTCACATAGCTCACAGCAACCTCCAACTCCTGGGCTTAGGCGATTCTCTTGCCTCAGCCTTCTGAGTAGCTGAGACTACAGGCGTCCACCACAACGCCGGGCTATTTTTCTGTTTTGCAGTTCAGCTGAAGCTGGGTTTGAACCCGCCACCTTCGGTTTTTGGGGCCGGCGCCCTACTCGATGAGCCACAGGTGCCTTCTGTGCTCCCTCCTTTTCCTTGGGCATGGGTGGCCTTAGGGGCAGAAGATGGAAGCACTGGAGGTGAAAATCTACTGGATTTTCAAGCAGCTCTGGCAGCTGGTTGTGGTCTGTTGACTGCACTCACACCAGATTTACATCGGAAGTGTTTTACTATTTTCTCTACCCTCATCCAGGGAGCACTATGCATTTTTCTTGTGACCCGAGGCTTAATCTCTGACTATTGTCTTAGCCTCCTAAGTTTCTCCTCCCTTGAGTCCAGCCTATCTAAGGCCACCCATGTCGTCCTCCCAGAGCAGCACGTTGCACTTGTCAACACATAAGATGTCAACCTCGCCTCATTTATCACCCTGACTGCATCCTTGCCCATCTGTTGCTTCCTCCCTAATGTAAAAGATGACCACCTGCTGCTAAGGCCTACCCCTCAACTCCAAAACATCCCATCTCTTCTTTCTTTCTTCCTCTCCTGGTGTCATGAAAGTTTCCCTCTGTACTAAATTATCTCCAGCAGCGATGAACATGCTACAGTAAATATTCCCTGTCTTAAAAAAAATATTCTCCTGATTCCACATTTACTTCCAACTACCACCTACTGTTTTGTTTCCCCATCAGAACAAAACTGAGAAAAAAAGAGACTCTTTCTCCAATCCTTATTCACCATTCTGTCTTTTGAGTCTATTCTTTAGCACGCTGAAGTCACTCTTGTCAAGGTTCCCATGGCTTCCATCTTACCAGCACTATGATTAATTCTCTGTCTCATCTTATTAAACCTTTCAGTAAGAATGGACAGGGAAGAGTACTCTCTCTTCCTTGGAGCCATTTTTTCACTTGATCTTGTGAAACCACTCTGAATGTCCTTCCCCTCTCTGTCCCTTCACTGGCTCCTCTCCTTTGCCATGCCTAAATCATGGGATAACAAAGAGTTGGGCCTCGGCTCTCTGTTCTTCTCCATCCACACTCACTCCCTTCGTCATCTCTTCCTGACTCATGGTTAAGAATGTCATCCATATACTGATGACTCCCAGATTTACTCTCCTGCACCACCTTCCCACTGAGCCCCAGAATTACACATCTCCTGTCAACCCAACATTTCTTCTTGGGGGTCTAACAAGCATAGTGACCATCTTCAAATTAGAATTTTTTTTTTTTTTTTGAGACAGAGTCTCAAGCTATCGCCCTGGGTAGAGTGCCATGGCATCACAGCTCACAGCAACCTCCAATTCCTGGGCTCAAGCCATTCTCCTGCATCCGCCTCCCAAGTAGCTGGGACTACAGGCGCCTGCCACAATGCCTGGCTATTTTTTTGGTTGCAGCCGTCATTGTTGTTTGGCGGGCCAGGGCTGGATTCGAACCTGCCATCTCAGGTGTATGTGGCTGGCGCCTTAGCCACTTGAGTCACAGGTGCCGAGCCCAAAAGAGAATTCTTGAGCTCCCCTATAACACTCCTTCTCCACTATTTCCCATTCCAGTAAATGACATCAAATTATTCCAATAGTTCAACCAGGTCTAGTCACTCCAACACCTTTCTTTCCTCCAATCTATGACGAGGAGCTCTCGAGGAGAGCTGAGGAGCTCAAGACCAGCCTAAACAATAACAAAACCCCATCTCTACTACAAAATATAAAAAAATTAGCCATCCATGGTGGCAAGCACCTGTAGGCCCAGCTACTCAGGAGGCTAAGGCAGGAGGATCACTTGAACCCAGGTATTTGAGGTTTGTGAGCTAGGCTAAAGACCAGGGAAATAGAGAGAGACTGTCTCAAAAAAAAAGTATTTCTTTTTTTTTTTTTTTTTGAAACAGGGTTTCTGGCCAGCCATGGTGGCTCATATCTGTAATCCTAGCATTTTGAGAGGCCAAGGCCAGAGGATTGCTTAAGGCCAGGAGTTTGAGACCAGTCTGAGAAAGAGTGAGACTCCGTCTGCACCAAAAATAGAAAAATTAGCCGAGCATGGTGGCACACATCTGTTGTCCCCGCTACATGGAAAGCTGAGGCAGGAGGATCATTGAAGCCCAGGAGTTTGAGAGTGCAATGAGCTATGATGATGCCACTGTACCCTAACCTGGGATGACAGAATGAGATCCTGTTTCAAAAGAAAAGAAAAAAAAAACCCGAAAGAATAAATAGGGCCACACTTTATTGCCAGGCAGAAGTGCAGTGGTGTGATCCTGCCTCACTGTAACCTTGAATTCCTGGGCTCAAGTGATCCTCCCACCTCAGCCTCCTGAGTAGCTGGGACTATAGGCACAAACCACTGTGCTCAGCTAATTTTGAAAAATATTTTGTAGACATGGGGTATCACCATGTTCCCAGGCTGATCTCAAACACTGGGCCTCAAGGAATTCTGCTTTGGCCTCCCAAAGCACTGGGGTTAGAGGCATAAGCTGCTCCGTGACCAGCCCTTAAAGTATTTCCTGATTCTACCATTTCTCTCTCTTTTTTTTTTGTAGAGACAGAGTCTCACTTTATCGCCCTCAGTAGAGTGCCGTGGCATCACACAGCTCACAGCAACCTCCAACTCCTGGGCTTAGGCGATTCTCTTGCCTCAACGCCTGGCTATTTTTTTTTGTTGTTGCAGTTCAGCCAGGGCTGAGTTTGAACCTGCCACCCTTGGTATATGGGGCCAGCGCCCTACTCACTGAGCCACAGGCGCTGTCCTGATTCTACCATTTCTCATCAAACCACCCTTGCGCCCTCACCTGAGTGACTGCAACCTCTCCTAACCAATCTCCCTTCTCTTGCACTCTCGCCCTCCTACAGTCTCTTTCTCTGAAAGTTGCCAGAATGAGCCTTTAACCACAAAAATCTGATCACAACTCCGCCCAGAACTCCCCCACAACTTCGCATGGCACTCGGAATAAAATTGCAAACTCCCTCTGCTGCCCTAAAAGGCCCTGCATCATCTTCTAGAGCTTTCTCTCCTCCAGCCTTCTTCCTGGCTCATTCTGCTCCAGCTAGGCCGGCCTGGCCTCTCCTCACACTTAAACCTGCTCCCTCTTCAGGGCCTTTGCATTTGCCTTTCCCTTTGCTTGGAAAGCTTTTCCCCAAACTTTTCCATAGCTGGCTCCATTCCACCTTTGCTCAAATGTCAACTTTGGTGGTGAAAACCTTGACCACCCAGGCAGAAATGGTCCCTACCACTATGGTCAGTTTTAGGCTCTTCCCCAAACAGCATTAGTCTTTTTTTTTTGGAAAGATCTTTATTGGCAGGGGGGATGCTGCAGAGCAGCATTAAGGAGGAGGGAAAAGGGGGGGAGAAGGTGAGGGAAGGGGGAGAGAGGAGACGAGAGGAGGGAGAGGAGAGGGAGATAGATGGACATGGGGGAAAGAGGGCCAGAGAGAGAAAAGAGCAGCATTCGTCTTCTTTAAAATCTCCACGCCATGAGTGTATGTGCTCTGGACCTACACAGCACATGTAGGATTGTCTGTCTCACCCAGCCCTATAGAATCTCTATGAGGGCAAGGACCTTGTCTATGTTGTTCACTACTCTATTTTAAAGATGCCCAATATAATAGGGACTCACTTAACAGGTGGGGAGTTAATGGGGTCCTCTTTCCTCCTTGCAATCACAGAACATCAATTACAAATCCTGTACATAAAAAGAAGGAAGAGGACGGGAACAGGTGGAGTGTACAGGAGTGGAAGGAAGGGAGGAAACTAACGCTCACAGGCCCTTTCTTACCACCAGGTTGCCAACCCAGCACTCTGCTTGGTGCTTTAAGTAGATTATTTTGTCACACCTCGCCACTATCCTATGACTAGGCCTTGTAATTTCTGTTTTATAGACAGGGAAACTCAGGCTTAGAGAGGTAAAGTAACTTGTTTGGTCTTTTAGTCAGGGACAGGTTGAACGGGACTCAAATCCATGTCCAGTTGGCCCCTGAAGAGACTATTCTAGCCACTAGACTCAATGCGTTCTGCACTCAGAGCTTTCTCTGGAACTTCTACCCCAAGGACGCCGCACCTTTCACTTGCCTGTCTCAGAAGGCAGGGGTCCTGCCAGCCCTGCTGGTTGGGTCTAGAAGTAAGGGTTAATGAAGTGACAACCTGAAAGAGCCTGTGGGTCCTCCGTGAGGGAAGGCATGTGAGTGGAGGAGGGTGGCACGGGAGCAGGAGGCCCTGCTTCTCCTAGCAGTTTGCAGACAGCATCCTGACACCAGCTTGGACTTCCCAGAGGCAGTTGAAGTCAAACTCCTCCAAGACAGCCTTGGCTTTGCTGAGCTCATGCCAGGGTGAAGGGTGCAGACAAGGAGAGTTTACCAGTCTTGAAAGCTCTCCCCAATCCCTTGACTCTGCCATTTTTGTTCAACCCAACAACTCAGTTTAGGCCCATGAGGCCTGGGACGGCAAAATAAATTAGGCAGAGCCTCAAAAAAATCAGGCCACTGGGCCCAGATAGCAAGTAATTAAATAAGCCTTGCCTTCTTCTGAGTTAGCGCCCTGCTTCTCTTCCTCCCCTTCTCTCCCACTTTGTCAGCCCTTCGCTCCTGTTGACAGTGTTTTGGTTTTTTTTTTTTTTTAACTTCATGAGAGATTTTAAAAAATGTTAATTTGGCACATAAACAGGTATGAAATCTGAAGCATTTGGAATGAGGACAGAAGGTCTCTCACGCTTTGCCAAACACTCTCAATACTTTATCCTCTTCACTCTCACAGCAGCCTTGAAGGTTGATGTTATCACTCCGGGCTTGACAGGTAAGGTAATTGAGCCTCCAGAAGCTATGTTAATGTGATGACACCTTTGGCACCAGAAGGGACTCAATAAAGTTAATGTTCTTCCTTCCTGAGGTAAATTACTCAAGTTCACTGGATCAGTACGGGGCAGAAGCAGAATTCAAACTTGGACCTATCTGATTCCAAACATCAGGCTTTCTACCTTTATCCACCCAGACGCTAATAAGCCCTTGGGGAATCTGATACTCTAAAGCAAAACTACTTCTCTTCTCCTGCTTATCCCCAAAGTGGTCAATAAACAAGAAACAAATAAATAAGAAATAACAAACAAATAAACGAGAAAAGGCCTGATCTGGAGAGGCCTGTGTATTCCTATTCATCCAACTTGGCAGGCAGGTGAAAATCACCTTCTCCCCTCCCCCGCAATGCCTGTGCTTTTTGCAGTTCCTCTGTTCCTGCTCTGCGTATGTGCGTGTGTGCGTGTGTGTGTGTGTGTGTGTGTGTGTGTGGTGTGTGCACGTGTGCGTGTATCTCTCCCAGGGTACTTCATTCAGGCTTTGCACACTGCGGGACCAGCTGTTGATATGCTGACATCGCCTGACACAGATACTCCAGAGTCCCTTAGTGGAGGGAGAGAGGCTGAAGGGGTGTGGACGGACAGGCTAGACCAGGACCGCGTCCTCACCTTCCTGCCCCAGCCCGGGGATTATGAAGCCCCAGATTTCCGTGATGCTAGTAGCAACCTCCTCTTGGTCAGCAGGAACTCGTACCCCACCTCCTGACCATCTACATCCCCCTCTCACCGGCAAATCATTTGATGTTACGAGCACTCCTTGGTCCTGTCCATCTGTCCTGCTGTCCTTTTGCATCTGCCCTCCAACCAAGCTCTTACACCTGCTGTCTCCCAAAGCAGAAGGCGAGCACCTGGGGCAGCCCTGACGCTGGCAGTAGGCACAGATGCCTCCCTTACTCAAAGTTCTTTAAAAATTCTATGCCTTCAGAAGGAAAGGCATAATATGTGAGCAAGAACAATGTTGGAAACAAACACCTGTGGATCCTACTACCTATTTCCAGAAATAGTCAGCTGCTCTTTTGAACTCTGAGGGAAGCAGTTTCAAATTCTGGGGAGAGCTTTTCAGCTTGCCCAGTCCTCTCTGGGTGCCTGCTTTTGCCCCTCCCTTGGTCAACAGGCCCCCATCACCTCTTCTGCCCTCTCCACCCTGGGCTCTGGGGCTATTTTGGGTGTGTCCCAGTCAGGGTTAATCTCCTTAAGCGATGAGCCGTGCTGCCCAGTGCACTCCTGACAGGGCCCGGCCCTCTCTGCAAAGGGCATTCTGAGAGTTAGTGCTGTGGCCTCGGGCCTTCCCCACAGAGATACCATGGACACTGAGCCGTGAACTAGAACTGGTGGGGGAGGGGTGAGTAGGATTGAAGGGGGAGAGGGCTGCCCAGGCTGTGCAGACAGCAGGAGGGGAAGGTCAGGAGGCTCAGGCCTCACGCTGCTGGCTAGTGAGAGGTGCTTCAGGTTTGCTTCTCAAGTTTACCTCTAGGGAAAACCTTCCTCCACCCCCAGCTCGGCTGCCTCCACCCCTGGCTGGGTACAGGTGCTAATCCCCAGGCCCTGGTAACATTAGGGTGAAGGAAGGGGGGAGGCAGGCTGCAGATTTTCTTTCCCACTTGGGAAGGAAAAAGAACAGATGAGTTGACCCGTTGGGATCCGGTTCCTGAAACCTGAGCCCAGGACACGAGTTTCACTGAACCGCTGGCCATACACTTGCCCAGGGGCTTTGTCTTCCACCTGGGCTGAAGGTGAGTTCCCAGAGGACCAAGGCAGAATCACCCTGGCTGAGAGGTCTGGTCCTTTAAAGCGAGGGAGAAAAGTCTGTTGGTTTTTCCAAGCTCCATCTCTGGCCTCACCTTAATATTCATTCAACAACCAGAGGCTGAGGGCCTACTGTGTGCAGAGCGCTGTGTCAGCACTTGCCCTCCGGAATCATACAAGGTGTTAAGGGATACAGCCAAGAAAGCAGATAATTCCAAAAATGTGATGTCCTGAGGGGTTATACCTTTTAAAGCATCCTTCTTTTTTTAGATATAAACATGGAAATATGTATGGGAAAATTGATAGGATTGAGGAATTTGCTTTAAACTAATCTGCATGGTAATATAGATGAAAAAGATAGGCCACCAGTTGACACTCACTGAAGTGAGGATAAGTCTACATAACTGTTCAATATGTTAGTTTCTTCCTTTTTTTTTTTTTTTTTTTGAGACAGAGTCTTACTTTGTCACCCTCGGTAGAGCATCATGGCCTCACAGCTCACAGCAACCTCAAACTCCTAGGTTTGAGCAATCCTCCTGCCTCAGCCTCCCAAGTAGCTGGGACTACAGGTGCCTGCCACAACATCCAGCTATTTTGAGACTCTGTCTCAAAAAAAAAAAAAAAAAGTAAAGAAACGAATATACTGAACACTCATGTGAACTCATCACCTCGCTCCATCAAGTGTCAACCAGTGGCTGATCTTGTTTCATCTATACTACCCCCCGATTATTTTAAAGCAAATTCCCAAATCCAATCAGTTTTTCCCATACATATGATAATGTTTATATCTAAAAAATAAGGATACTTTCAATAGCATATCTGCGCTGGGCACGGTGGCTCACTCCTGTAATCCTAGCACTCTGGAAGGCTGAGGTGGGTGGATTGCTTGAGCTCAGGAGTTCAAGACCAGCCTGAGCAAAAACAGGACCCTGTCTCTACTAAGAATGGAAAAACTGAAGCAAGAGGATCGCGTGAGCCCAAGCGTTAGAGGTTGCTGTGTGCTATGACACCAGGGAGACAGCTTGAGACTCTGTTTAAAAAAAAAAAAAAAAGATAAGTATATCCAGAATACAATTATCACACCTAAAAGGAACCCACAAAAATTCCTTCATGCCATTCAGTATTCCATCAGGATTTACCTTCTGTAATTCACACTTGCTCTTATTAGTAATTACTATGTTCCTACTCATGGGGTGGGGCGATGAGCATCCAGCCAGACTGTCTTATAGCTACTGGTCCTAGGACATGTGGATTTGTGGCCTCTGCTCTGTAACACTCTCTGCTGTTTTTTTTTTAGACAGAGTCTTGCTCTGTCCCCAGGCTACAGTGCTGTGGCCTCGGCCTAGCTCACGGCAACCTCAAACCCCTGGCTCAAGTGATCCTTCTGCCTCAGCCTCCTGAGTAGCTGGGACTACAGGCACCCCACCACCACACCCAGGTGGTTTTTCTATTTTTGGTAGAGGAGAGGTCTCGCTTTAGCTCAAGCAGTTCTGGCACGCCTGAGCTCCAGCAATCCTCCTGCCTCGGCCTCCCAGAGTGCTGGGATTACAGGCGTGAGTCGCCATGCCCATGCTCTGTCTGCGGTGGTTCTATGTGTTTTGTAACTCTGATTGGATTATAAATTATTCAGGGCAGGGACTGGCATTACTGCCCTTTATGTACCCTAGTGTGGCAGAGAGGAGGAAGCACAGATCTCCGAGTCAGGCAGGCCACTCTTAGCTGTGCGACCTTGGGGCAGTTATTCAACGTCTCTGAGATAACGGGAATAAAAATCTCTCTCAGGAATGGTCAGGCTTACATAAAAGAAAGGTAAATGTGCTTGGCACGTAGAAGGTTCTTAGTAAATGCTCATTCTGCTGCTCTTCTTTGACTCCAGTGAAACAGGTTCACAGTTACTCTGTTTTGACAACCGTCTCGTCCTGGCATAGGGTGCGGACCACCATTAGCAAGGGCTGCTGTCAGTCCAGCCTGGGGCACTGTTCTTGCCCCTACCCCCAAGCACCCAGGCTTTGCTTGTTCATTCTGGCCACTCACTGAACCAACAGGCACGACTTGCCCACCCCTCAGGGGACTGGGGAAGGGAGGGGCTGGGCAGGGGGTAGAGGTTTGATCTTGGCTCACTCCACCAGTTTCTGGCTTCCTTGATCCCAAGGAATTGACAATTTCATAGCTGCCATGTATAGACTGTTTAGTACATGCCAAGCTCTGTGCTAACTGCTTTACATTGTTACCCCTTCTAGTTTTCACAGGAATCCCATGAGATGGGTACTGTCACCCTTGTTTCGCAAATGAAAGACCTAAGCCTCGGTACTCAAGCCAGGTTTTTCTGATATTGAAATCCAAGTTCTTTACTGCACGCTCGCTATATTGCTATTGGTGCTAAAGAAGCCACCTTCTAGGGTTCATTCCCGTTCACCCAGATACATGGAGGTGACTTCTACTCACGGCTCAGTGAGCACCCCGAACTCCAGCCAGCCCCGTGGCAACATGTGCCCCCAACTGTGTGAGGAAGATCGTGTGGGTGTGAACAGCCCATCTCCATGAAGGAAGGATGGTCTTGAAGGCATCTGCATATAGCGTGGAGGTACACACAAGCACCCCTACCACCCTCTGGTCTGTGACCAGGACTCTGTCTGCAGAGACAAAGGTGAACCTGTCAGGGAGGAGTTGGGGGGGGCTTACTCTGGAATTCTTTGGCTGAGGAAAAAGGCTCATGAGAATGAAATCTCCAGGAACAAGAGAATTCCTCACACTGTGGCCTAAACGTCTTGCTTATGATTAAGAATGTTTTGACTTCAGCCTCAGGAGTAGCTTTCCCAGCACCAGAAACAGCCACTGAGTATGAGGCAGTGATGGGCACAGAGCCTGGGGGCTGGGAATGGGGGACAGGTACAGCCAAAGATTTATGGGGGTGCTAAGGCCTTCGGCTGCTTATCATTTCTTTCAGTATGCTTCCCAATAGCTGTCTCAAGGGACCGTTTTTTTTTTCCACAAATGTTTTAGTATTTATCTACCACAGTCATAGTTACGTCAGGGGCAACCACCTTGTTCACAGGACATAAATTTCTGAGCCTCCTGGCTTCCATCACTCTCCCTACTTCTTGGCCAAGCCTTAACCACAGGCCCGGGGGAGGGGGGCATTTGGGGAAGACCACCTCCAACTCCTCTACTCCCCTTGCCTTGCCCCGTCTTGCCTCTTCCCTACTTTCCCATCCTGCACTCAAGGAGTCACCACCTACAGGCTTGATGACTAGCAATGAACATAGTTTCATACCCAGCCAGACATTCCACAGAAGTTTGACATGATAATATTCCCTTTGTCTGTTTTCTATGAACATGAGAATGTCATTCGAAACTCTGGGCCTCAGTTTCCATAGGAGCAAAATAAAAGACAACAATTGAGACTGAACCTTTTCTTGCAATAATTCACAAGTAACAGATAACATACAAGAGACGCGCTGAGTGGAAGGGACCCGCTGCAAAGACTCGGAACAGTTTTCCCATTAACACTCTTCCTGGTGGGCAAAGGGATCCTAGAAAGTGCAGGCCAGTCTAGTTTGTCCAGAGAAAACTCACATATGAACGAAATGCTGAAACAATTCCTCTGTGCCAGCCCAGAAACACAGAATGCAAGTTGTGCTTCAGCCCGTCCTAGATATGAGCACAGGTTTCCAGAAACATCTCTCCTCTTCCCTCCTCTGTATCCTCCTGGTGAAATATCTTCATCCTCCCCCAAAATGGCCTTGCTAGCTTGTCAAAGGGAGAGTGCAGAAAACAAACGGACAAACTAAAACACCTTCCCTGGAATAAATCTGAAGCTATCACATCTTTCAGACACATTTCCCAACCCATAGCCCCCGGCCCTGTCTCCCATTGCTTTGGGAAGCCCCCCTGCCTCCTGAACCTCCTCAAATGATCCACATGCCATAAGATTCATGGAAATAAGTCTTTCTCCCACAAGGAGGGTTTAGCTTTCTCTTTTTGGGCGGCTGAGGGGAGACCCAAGTGTAATTCTATCCTTTGGCACCTTCTTCTACATGGGGTGGGATGAGTGCTGAGGACTAAAAGGGACTGATGGACCGGTATGGAGTCCACTTGACGACAAACTCTTCAAGGACACCTTCCAGCTCCCATTCTACTATTAGGCCTTTCCGATTTTGTGGGATGGTATGTTCTTCCAACTTATCCAACTGCTGCTTATAAAACAGAAATCAGGAGTAAGAGATTCACACTGCTAGTTCAATGTATAATAATCGGTTCTGAACCATTAAATCCTTTGCCAACAACAACTTTTCTTCTAAGGAAAGAAGCATCCTACTCAGACAGGCAGAGTCTCCAGCCCTCCCTCCCTCCCCCTCCTCCTTTCCCTCCAAGATTCTGCTCACTCACATCCATGGACATCTCCCTCTGGATAAGTTTCTTGGTCTTTTCACAGAAGTTGAGCATGGCTTCCCGGTTGTACATGCCGGTGGACTGTTTCTCCGTCTGGTTTCTCTGCTGCAGCCCCACGGGAACACTGCCATCTGGGTCCACCACATCCAGCTCCTTCTCCAGCTCCTCCATCTCCTCGGGAGACAAGGTGGACAGCAGGCTGTCGATGTCGGGGTCTTCACTCACCTGCCGGCGATACTTGGCTACCCTGGACATCTTGGCAAAGTGAGCTGAGGCTCTTGCCAGAGGCTATGGGAGTCCTGGAGGGCAGGGAAGGGAGAGGGCGAGCTGATCTGGATGGAGCACAGTGGGCTTGGGAGCAAACCCCCAGCTGGTAGAGGACGGTAGCTGCTTGGCCCTGCTGTGCTACAGATGCTGAAGTGTAAAGTGGACTCTGCAGCCTCCCTGCAGCTCAGGGCTAGTGGACCCTGGCTGGTCTAACCAGGGGCCAATAAGACGTGACAACTGCCCAGCCCCCAAAGGAGAAGCCAATCCCCAAGCTGGGGGCGGGCCTGCCTCGCTGTCAGAGCTGTTTGAAACTTGAGGACATTCCAGGGAATCTTGGAGCGCTGTGTGACCAAATTTAGTACAGAGCAGTTTAGCCTTTTAAAGACAAGGGGCCACGCAATGAGAAAAAGATACAAAAATGCAGAGGCTGGCAGAAGCGTATCATGGCTACAGAGAGCCAGGCAAGCAGGGGTGAGGCCATGGGGGTTGGTGAACTGGCTGGCCCAGGACAAGTTCAAGCACATATTTTACTTCTCCATCACCAGGTGGATGTCGCCGTGGTCAGTGTGTGGCTCTTTAACTTCTTTCTACTATATTTGGTAATGTGCTGGGGGATTCCCAGGCGATTACAGCCCCCAGGAAAGATGCTCAATTCGAGATGAAGGGCCCGACCCCTAATCACCCTCCTGCCCATTCTTTTCTTCCAAGGGCAGCCTGAATGCTGAGCATCAGAGGCTCTCGCCTCCTTTGGCCACTTATCTGAGAGAGAGGGAAGAGAGGAAGGAGAGGAAAGAGAGAAAGAGAGAATCCTTCTTACTGTGTACCAAAACTGAAAACTGGCAGACTATTTGGGAAAGAGAGAGAGTAGGATCTTTAGAAGTCAGGAAACTCTTAAAGGGCCATCACGAAGCTCCAAGTCTCTTGGTAAAAGGGTTCGAACCTCCTCCAGTTTTCAAAAGCTTCTTCCTCCCCTGGGGCATGTGTACACAGACCTCCTTTGGGAGCCCAGAGGAGGAGCCAGCAGGTTGCCACCCACGTACAAATCCAGAGCATGATTTAGCGTGTCTTCAGGGAAGTACTGGGAGAGACACTATTGCAACAGGTCTGGCATGCTTCATAGAAAGGCTTTCCACTGCTCATCCATCATGCTGCCCTGCACAAGTCACAGAGACATTCAATCTCCTGCCCCCCTCCCTCCTGCCACAAAATCCCTTCTAGAAGCCCTGGTGTAACCCATCAGGGTAGATGGTTCGATCTTTCCTGGCATCTTTCCATCCTAAGCCAGAGACAGACAGTCACTTGATCAGCAGTTGCTGAGTCCAGGGATCATCTAGGACTAAAACTTGGCCATGGCATTTAATGTCTACTAGCTCAGCTTTAGGTTAAGGCTGGGGAGAGTAGTGGTGCTCACGGGTGGGATTGGAGGACAGACCTGAGGCAGGCAGAGCTGAGAAGGAAGAGTGAAGGAGGGGATTGGGGAGCCTGGGGATTGTCGTGTTAAGAGTCAGTAGTCAGGCAGGTAGTAGGTATATATTTATTGATTGCCTGTTACATATCAGGCATTGTTCTAAGAATAAGGTGTATACCACTAAAGATAGAAAATCAGTGTAGTCCCTGGGTTTTTAGAGCTTACATTCTATCAGTGAAGATAGTTATTAAGCAAATAATTTTAAATAATTAAAAGTCAGCAAAAGGTTTCAAAAGAGAAGTACAGGTGCTATGGGGAAAACAGGGGAGGCTAGATAGTATTTATGGTTAAGAGCTTGGGTCCCAGGGCCAGGCATGGTGGCTCACACCTGTAATCTTAGCAATCTGGGAGGCCGAGGTGGGTGGATTGTTTAAGCTCACAGGTTCCAGACCAGCCTGAGCAAGACTAAGACCCCTGTCTCTAAAAATAGCTGGGTATTGTGGTGGACACTTGTAGTCCCAGCTACTTAGGAGACTGAGGCAAGAGAATCACTTTAGCCCAAGAATTTGAGGTTGCTGTGAGCTAGGATGCCACAGCACTCTACCTGAAGACACGCTAAAGTGAGACTCTGTCTCAAAAAAAAAAAAAAAGTAAGAGTTTGGGCCCTTGAGACCAATGACCCAGAGGCCAATGGTCCTGGTATTGCTGCTTACCAGCCATGTGACTTTGGGCAAGCCACCTTCTTCTCTGAGACTTGGCTTCACCATCTGTAAAATAAGGGTGATATGGGTGGCACCTGTGGCTCAGTGATTAGGGCGCCGGCCCCATATACCCAGGGTGGTGGGTTGAACCCGGCCCAGCCGAACTGCAACAAAAAGCCGGGCGTTGTGGCGGGCGCCTATAGTCCCAGCTACTCAGGAGACTGAGGCAAGAGAACCGGCTAAGCCCAAGAGCTGGAGGTTGCTGTGAGCTGTGACACCACAGCACTCTACCAAAAAAAAAATATAAAATAAAATAAGGATGATAGTTGCGCAAGATTGCTGTAAACATTAAATTAGGTCATAAACATGAAAACATTTAGTTGATGTCTCTGATACATGGTAAACTGATTATTTATCAATCAATACATCTTATTATAACTTTTTACTCTTCTCCTATGTTCTTTTTTTTCCCCCCCAGTCCACTTCTCTCACCTTTTCCTCCCTTTCCTTCAATAGTAACCACCCTCAGTACATACACACGCACGCACAACGCACGCACGCACGCATACACATAATCTTTTCGTCTGGTTCTCACTTCACTCATTCCTACAAGCATTTATTCAGATACTATTATATGTATATGTAGCACCCTGTCAGGCACTATGAAGAGAGGGATACAAAAATAATCACAACATTGTTACTTCGTTATTCTCTTACAATGTATACTTTCATGGGGTAAAAAATAATTACAGTGCAGGCTCCATGCCTGTAGCACAGAAATTACGACACCAGCCATATACACCGAGCGTGGGGGGTTCAAACCCGGCTCCAGCCTGTTAAGCAACAATGACAACTGCAACAAAAAATAGTCGGGCGTTGTGGCCGGTGCCGGTAGTCCCAGCTACTAGGGAAGGTGAGGCAAGAGCATTGCTTAAGCCCAGAGTTTGAGGTAGCTGTGAGTTGTGACGCCATGGCACTCTACTGAGGGTGACATAGTGAGACTCTGTCTCAAAAAAAACAAAGAAAAAAATAAGATAAATAATTACAGTGTAGGGCGGCGCCTGTGGCTCAAAGGAGTAGGGCATCGGCCCCATATGCCAGAGATGGTGGGTTCAAACCCAACCCCGGCCAAAAACCACAAAATAATAATAATAATAATAGTAATAATAATTATTATTATTACAGTGCAAAGCAAAGTAAACCAAACCAGATAGGTACAAAAAATTGTTAAGAGACCAACTGAAGACACCATTTTTTAATTTTTATTTTTAGAGACAGAGTCTCACTTTATTGCCCTAGGTAGAGTGCCGTGGCATCACACAGCTTACAGCAACATCCAACTCCTGGGCTTAGGTGGTTCTCTTGCCTCAACCTCCTGAGTAGCTAGGACTACAGGTGCCTGCCAAAACACCCGGCTATTTTTTTGTTGCAGTTTGGCTGAGGCCGGGTTTGAACCCACACCCATGA
>CAUYRH010091892.1:0-87863 GCA_963574655.1 Perodicticus potto | reverse complement strand
TATTTTTTTCTATGTTGTGAAAATCAAAATTGTAATTTTATAAGTCTTTGATTCACTAAAATTATATAATTTAAATGTATTTTTTGTATATTTAGAATAAGGAATTCAAAGACTAAGCTTAACTTTATATGCATGCATTTGGAAGCTGTTTTTACTTGATAATGTTAATGCGATAAGTTATCTTCATCAAATACTGGTCTGTATTGCATTTCAAAATAAACTAGTGTGTGCTCTGCCTGGATTTGAAATACTGACCAGTGAGTATGATGATTTTCCACATTCACTAGGCCTGAGTGTGTTGTTGCAGGAATATGGAAGAGTTTCAGTTCCATTATGACTCCAGCTCTTTCTCTGACAATTTTAAAATCTATTTCTCTTGTTCATAATGCTGCTGCACTTACAGGAGAGATAGATTATATTAAGAGGCTTCCACAAAGTCCTTCTTCCCTGCCAGTCTGCAGGCTTACTGAGCCAGTCTGCAAGCTGGATACAGAGGGAGAGCAGGAATTCTTCATGTAAACAACCAGGACGTCTAAGAAATGAATCAGCAAAAGTTGAGAACTCTTGACTCATAATGAGATGGGGGATTTTAGTGTAACTTTTCTAGTAGAAGTCGAGAGGGGCGATACTGTTGCCCAGCACTTTGCATCTTATATTAAAATAAGATGTGGTGAAGTTTTAGCACCTCAGCTTGAAAATGCCTCCAAGCATAGAACAATCCTAGGAGCTGCTTCCCTCCCTCTCAGAGTCGCGGTAAGAAGCAATAGGTGTCTTCAGCTGGCTCCTTTCTGATCGTTCAGCTCTATACCCCCAGTTGTTTACCTCAGAGTGAAAGCACTGGTATCTCCAAGTGCTGCGTGTGGAGTTCTAGTGACTTCTCTGGGCGATCTCTCCCTCATGGCGCTAGCAGCAAAAACGTGCTCCCCACCCGAGTCTGCTGGGTCTTCCTCAAGAGTTACACCACTCCCCGAAAGTATGGTCTTCTTTCCAAAGAGAAACTTTTTAATTTGAAAAGTTTTTTTTCTAAACATCATCAAGAAAAACAAAATTTAAGATATATATATATATATTTTTTTTTTTTTTTTGAGGTTTTGGCCAGGGCCGGGCTTGAACCCGCCACCCCTGGTATATGGGGCCAGTGCCCTACTCCTTCAGCCACAGGCACCACCCTAGTTTTAAGATGTATTTTATTTGGGGGTTGTTGGTGCTTTCTTTATTTCACATTTGTTGAAGTCATGTAAACTGGGGCTGCAGGTAATTTTCTTCCTAAATACTACTGATCACAGCCTAGACATAGATGCTACCCGGGTCCTCATACCTGTTTCCGAGGCAGGCAGTCTTTTTATTTATGAGAAGAGAAAATTATTGCAACTGCACCTAAAGAACAGATGGTAAAGTTAATAATAGAGGCTACCCAGAAAATGCAACCTTTACAATCTTAGGGTTGTAATGGGAAACCGGGTGTTTTCTAATTTGTCATTGTCATATTTGGTGGCAATTATGTGTACTATGTTAACATAAGCCGTAGCCTGGAGGAATTACCATCGGTATAATTAAGAGACACTGTTACACACAGCATTCCAAAAATACTGCTGTGGTGTTCTGTTCCCTTTAGCAAGAATGAAGATTAGCTTTGCAATTCTTTTTATTATTTAAAAGAAAAAAGAATCCCAGCCTCACAAATAGCCTGGCTCATTGTCATACAGTTTAATGGTGAAGAAACTGTTCTAAGCAACTATTACCAAAAATAGCCATACCTATTAACATTCCTCTGCCTACAACTGAGAACCAGAGTTGGAAGAGAGAGCTATGTGGTTTTTTGACCAGCACTTTCTTTTAAACATGTGAGAGACTGTTTAGTCGTTTTTTTTTTTTAATTTAAAGATAACCCCTTAATGTTATGGGGACAAGTCTCATTACTAAAAGTAGTCTTTCCCACAAAAGGCAGTTCACCCTAAAAATCTCTCATTTGATGAGCAAAAATAAGACTATAAGAGGCTGTGTGTTTGAGCACCTAGTATGCATTTCATAAATCTTTCTATGTTTGGAAATCATGATTTCTGCTCCTTAATTCCAGAGCACAGACTTATTACTACAGCAAAGCTTTCGCGTCTATCTTTGGCCTTGGGTGGATGCAATCCAGATGTGTTTCCAGATGCTGCACTTAGTTAAAATTCATGCCAAGAACACCATTTCCACTTCTGAATTGTTGTAACTGGGCTTACCCACTGGGGGGCAGCACCTCACAAGCGATCTGGGGGCCTCTGGAGCCAAAGGAGTTTGGAAAAACCGCTTCAGCCCAAGGCTGTGGAGAGGGGCTCTAATGAAAATCAGTCATGGGTCTTTATTGCCCATATAAAGCAAGGACAGATTTTTAAAGCATATTCTGGAGGACTACATAAAATAACATTTTTTAGAACAAAGAAGCCAGCTTGAGTGCATGTTTGGAGGCTCAATCAATTTTCTTCGGGCTGTAGAGCCTTCCCATCAGGGACCCTGCAGACTACTACTGGGTTTTGAAAAGCCCAGGTTTTTTTTGTTTGTTTGTTTCTTTTTTTTTTTTTTTTTGGAGCTAGGTTATAAAGCAGGTGTTAGCTCTCATTATTTTGTAGAAAGCCTGCTTGTTAATATTTGTAACATTCAGGGAGGCCAGTTCCCACTCTTATTCTGTCTCTGGATATTTTTAGAGGGTGGCCTGGACCATGAGAAAATGTCAGGTCACCTTATAAGGCGGTGTCTGGCCAGAGAAAGCTTGTCTGCAGCACATTCAGTACACTGAGTCTGCACTAACTTGTCTCTTGGACTGTGGGTTTTCTCACAGAGTTAAAATGCTTCTAGGTCATACTCTTCAATAAGCTGAAAATCTTCCTCAAGAGATAGTTGTTTAAATGACAGCCATTTCAGACATGCCAGATAACCAAGGGGCTATGGAAAGCTGTCCATCCATAACCACTAGTTGACTATGCTTGAGCTAATAGTCATGTTCTATAGCAAGTGATTTGTTTATTTGGGGTTTGGGTTTTTTGTTTTGGGTTTTTTTTTTTTTTTGAGACAGAGTCTCACTCTGTCACCACGGGTGGAATGCCTTGGCCTCACAGCTCACAGCAATCTAAAACTTTTGGGTTCAAGTGATTCTCTTGTCTCGGCCTCCTGAGTAGCTGGGACTAGAGGCATGTACAACTGTGCCCGGCTAGTTTTTCTATTTTTAGTAGAGGTGGGGGTCTCACTCTTGCTCAGACTGGTCTAAAACTCCTGAACTCAAGCAATTCACCCAGCTCTGATTTGTGTATTTTAATGTCTGTTGATGCGAAATCTACAGGCTGTTACTTCTGAGTGGTATTAGGGTGGGGCATATTAGTTAGGGAAAGGGGTCTGTGGTTTAAGACACTGAAACAGTATTCAAGTTTTCTCTCCTGATAAACATTTTAAATCTTTCTTTATGTGAATACAGTTTGTGACTCTCCAAGAGATTCTTTTTTTTTTTTTTTTTTTGTAGAAACAGTCTCACTTTATTGCCCACGGTAGAGAGCCATGGCTTCACACAGCTCAACAGCAACCTCCAACTCCTGGGCTTAGGCGGTTCTCTTGCCTCAGCCTCCCAAGTAGCTGGGATTACAGGCACCCGCCACAATGCCTGGCTATTTTTTTGTTGCAATTTGGCTTGAACCTGCCACCCTTAGTATATGGGGCCCTACTCATTGAGCCACAGGCGCCGCCCTCTCCAAGAGATTCTAATGCAGGATTTTCCAAACCTATTTTTCACTTTTATCCTTGGAGTATCTTCAGAGCTAAGGCTGCTAGAACACAACTTGAAAAATACTAATCTGCATTCCCTCTCAGGGAATATTGACCCATCCAGGGGGGAAACCTGAAACACAGGAGCCTAGCCTAGAATCTTATTTTTCCTTGGTTCTGTGAGCTGCTGCTGCTTTTTTTTGAGACAGAGCCTCAAGCTGTCACCCTGGATAGAGTGCCGTGGCATCACAGCTCATAGCAACCTCCAATTCCTGGGCTCAAGCGCGTCTCCTGCCTCTGTCTCCCAAGTAGCTGGGACTATAGGCACCCGCCACGATGCCCGGCCATTTTTTGGTTGCAGCCGTCATTGTTATTTGGCAGGCCTGGGCTGGATTCGAACCCACCAGCTCAGGTATACGTGACTGGTGCTTTAGTCTGTTGAGCCACAGGCGCCAAGCCCTTTTTTTTTTGAAATATAAACCACCATTGTTGAGTGGATAACTTGAATTATTAGGTTGAGAACCCAGGTGTCAGTACCCTTGCTAGAATCTTCCATTTGCTGCTTTCCAGTGGCTATGAAAGGTGTCCACCAATGGGTGTGAACTGCCTGAGCTGCCCAGGCCGGGCCCAGCAGCCCTTGGATCACCTGCCTGGCTCACTGTCCATGATTCCCTTTAAACATCATCTTCCTTAAATCTCTGGCTCACTCTTCACCCAGGATATCACTCCCAATTTCATGGAGAAAGCAGAGCCATGAGACAGCAGTTCCTTCAACATTTTGCTGCCAAATCTATTATATAAACTTGCCTGTCCTGGGCTCATTCTTTTCTTCCTGTTGCAATGGAAGGGGTGACCCTTTGCCCAAAGCAAATTCCTACCTTGTGCTCTACATGTTTCTTTCTCCTTTTCCAAAAGATCTCCCTCTATCATTCTAAGTCCCTCTCTGTGCTTCCTCTGGGCCAGCTCTTCCCATCTTGGCCTCGACCCATGCCCTTGACCTTCATCTCCCTCCTGTTCTCTGGAAGAGCTGACTGTACACACTCCTGTGTTTCTTAGCTGCCACTCTTGCTCTCTCCAGCCTAGTTCCTCCTACCATGCCACTGACCTGGCTCTGTTAAGGTCTTACTGACCTTGTTTTGAGATATAGCCTTATGGTTGAAATTGGAGTACTGTTCTGCTGGATGTTAGAAATACTGGTGTGATTTTGGAATAGACTGGTGGGGCCCAGCAACACCCAGTCCTGGCCCAGAACTCTCATGGTTCCTCAATGCGTCCCCAAGGAAGGTATGTGCAAAAGAATGAATGGACAGGTTGGCGCCTGTGACTCAAAGGAGTAGGACTCCGGCCCCATATGCTGGAGGTGGCCCCATATGCTGGAGGTGGCGGGTTGAAACCCAGCCCTGGCCAAAAACTGCCAAAAAAAAAAAGAATGAATAGAAAACAAACAAACTGAAAGTGTTACCATTAACTGTGGCTTGAGCCCCAGGGTAGAGTTCTGATAGGCTGGGCAGAGCCTCCTGGAACATTTCTGCTTCCTAAACCAGTAGAGTCAGCAGCCTAGGCTAAAGGACACTGTGAGTCCTGCACAATGCACCTCTTTCTCCCTGCCATTCTCCATCCCAGCTCTTAGGTCTTAACCACTGTGACTGGGAGGAAGGCTGATCCATGCACCACCAGCCCCAGGACAGAGACACGCAGGAAGATTGAGTGCATGTGCCACCTTGCTTGCCTGGAGAAGCCCAGGTGGGAAGGGCAGGAAGGCATCCAAGGAGAAAGGGCAGGCCCCACTCTGCTTACCACTTTGGGCAGAAAGAGACTCAAGAGAGAAGCACACCCATGTATACCAGCCTCTCCATGCCCATCACCTCCACTCTCTCCCTAGCAAATGCGGCCCCCTCAGAATCTGTAAACTGAACGTGAAGATCAGCATTCCTCTTCCTTGGGGAAGACTGAAGAAGTGCAAGGGAAGAATGAAGAGGGACCTTGGAGTCCTTCCCAGGAAGCCAACACCTTGGCTTATCGTCAGGCAGCCTTCCTTCCTGAAATGACCTTTTCTCTTGACAGCCTGCTCTTCTGGTTTTCCCCTGCCTCCTAAGCTGACCTTTCTCTGCATCCTACCCTACCTCCTAAGTCAGAGGTTCTCAAACTTGAATGTGCATTGAGAATCACCTGGGGTGCTTGTCCCGGGCCTGAGGAATCTGAACTGCTAGAGAGAGAGCTTGGGGGGTCCGTTTCTAGACACACCCATGGGCAATTCTGATGCAGGGGTTCCATCACCCCACCTCTGCATACCTCAAACCCAAGGCCCCTGACCAGATGTCCCCAGAGAAGATTTGGCAATGTATTTGACCCACATTGCAGCATTTTAAAAATCGAATCAGTTGCAAACACTTTAAAATTGAGAGAGGTCCTATAACCATGTTAGAAAAGTCAGGGGGAGGCAGGAGGAGTCAGGCACCAGCGAGGACCAAGGAGAGCTGCCGCCCTTGGATCCAGCGCTCAGGAAGGTGTTAAGCTCAGGTACGGTGCCACCTGTTCATTCTTGCCATCCCTACAGCCAGACCCTGTGGACATCTGAAGCAGAAACTGCAGAGGAGCATGGCTGTGCAGCTTCCAGCTCCACCTCCATGCTGACGGCTCAGGCCACTGCCTAGGCCCCTAGCCGTCTCCAACTGGGTGTCCCGTGAGCCCCTGAGGCCTCACCTGTACAAGTGAGGCTCATCACTGTCTCCCTGGCCAGCATCCTCCCCCCACCCGCCTTCCCTACCCTGCCGAGTGGCCTCCTGTCCATTAGTTGCCCAAGTCAAGAACCTGGATTTCTCCTTCCCTCTTCTATGCCCTGACTGGTCCTCCCCTCACTTATGTATATGTATTCTTTTGAGACAGAATCTTACTTTGTCGACCTCAGTAGAGTGCTGTGGCATCCCAGCTCACAGCAATCTCAAACTCTTGGGCTTAAGCTATTCTCTTGCCTCAGTCTCCTCAGCTGGGACTATAGGCACCTGCCACAATGCCCAGCTACTTTTTTTTTTTTTTGGAGACGAGGTCTCACCCTGGCTCAGGCTGGTCTTAAACTCATAAGCTCAGGCAATCTACCTGCCTCGGCCTCCCAGAGTGCTAGGATTACAGTTGTGAGCCACCTTGCCCAGCCCTCCCCCCACTTTTAATCAGTGGCTAAATCCTATTGGTTCTGTCTCCCAGGGGTACCCTCCTCTGGTGTCCAAGATCACCGCCTCACAGCTGGGTGGCAGCGAAGCCTCCTCACCAGCCTCTCAGCTTCCACTCCTCACCATCCATTCACACCTTCTATATTATCCTGTATTCCCATTTAAAAGTCTTCAGTAAATATGTGCTCGGGGGGTAAAGTCCAGACCCCTAAATATGACCCGAAACCACCTTTGGCCTGCCCCTGTCCCCAGTCCCTTCTCTCCCCACATTCTGTGACAGCCTATCAGGTCCCCAGGGCTCTGACCCCCTGGCTGACTCCTCATCTCTCGGATGAGGCTACGGCCTCCCCTCCAGTAAACACCTGCCCAAGGTCCCAGGGCTGGCTCTGCCGCTCCTAGATGCTTCCACAGAAACAGTGCTGCTCACCCCCCACCCCCGAAAAACAAACAGGAGGCCCAATTCAACTTGAATTTCAGATAACAGTGAAGAATTTTTCAGCCTCGGGTATCTGAGGCAACACTAAGAACTTGCTTCCTTACTCTGGAGCATGCCCTGCTTCCCCTCGTCGCCGTCTCTCCCTACCCACTGCCAGTCCAGACCGTGAGCTGTGTGAGGGCCGGGACTCCCCTGGCCTTGCCGCTGTGTGCTCAGTGCCCAGCATTTCATGGCGGTGAGGGAGGCTGACACGAAACATAAACCGATGATTAAATCAGGTAGTTTTGAATACTAGGTTCTATGAAGAAACTTAGAAAGGCAATGAATGCATGAGGAAATGTGGTCAGGCGAGGCCTCTCTGAGGAGTGAGAGATGCTGGATTTGAACCAGACCCCAAAGCCCATGAGGGTTTCCCTCCACCGGGCAGCTCAGCTCATTCTGGATGAGTGGTGTGTGGGTACCCCACCAAGGAAGCCTCCCAAGGATCACAGCAGCTGGCTCCCTAGTACTGGTAGCCCTCCTGGGCCCTCAGGACCCCCAGAGAAGCACTATGGATGCGATGGGAGGTCAAGGCCCTGGAGGACCCCTCCTTCTGGACCCCAGGCTGCAGCTCCCTGCATGGCTGCCCAGCCTGAGCCCTGGGGTCTCAGCTCAGACCTTCCTCCGGGACTCAGCATGTTCCTTGGGCACCTGTCGTGAGCAAAGATGCTGACTGCTGGAGTCTGCTCACAGAATTCTGGAAGACCTGTAGCAGCCCAGGGTTGGGCTGAGCCGGGCCGGGCCAGGCCAGGCTGAGTGCTCAGGGGGCCACACGCCAAGGGGGCATCTCTGTCCACAGTCTAAATCCTACATTTCGGGCGGCACCTGTGGCTCACTGGGTAGGGCACCAGCACCATATACCGAGGGTGTCGGATTCAAACCTGGCCCCGGCCAAACTGCAACAACAAAAAAAATTGCCGGGCGTTGTGGTGGTTGCCTGTAGTCCCAGCTACTTGGGAGGCTAAGGCAAGAGACTCACCTACGCCCAGGAGTCAGACGTTGCTGTGAGCTGTGTGACGCCACGGCACTCTACTGAGGGCGATAAAGTGAGAGTTGATCTCTACAATAAAATAAATAAATCCTACATTTCTTTTGGTCTTGTCTGCCTCTTCTCCCCAGTAGTAGAGCAGATAGTTGAGGCCCAACTCCCCCCGAAAGTGCTTTTGGGCCCCGCAGAGGCTTCGATCAGTGCCTGGCAGCAGCTTGACCTCACATCCAAAGCAAGAAGAAGATGGGCAGCCCCCCTGCTCCATGGAAGACGCTCACTGCCCCCTAAACCCAGCCCACGAGGTACCCCAGGAAACCATGATATATCAGAGCTGGAAGGGGCCTCAGGCTGGCATCATCACCCGCAGCCTCCACTTGTACAGAGCTAGGAACTGATGCCAAGTCGGGGAAGGGCTGCTCCTCAGCCTGCGGGATGGCGTGAGCCTGTCGGGAGATGTCCCATCCTCCCAGGACCTGTTCTTCCTACCATGGCTGGCAGAGCCTCAGCTGCCACCCGAATGTTTCAGGTGAGGACTTTCAGAGCGATTGCTAACTGAGGGAGACCCCCCACAGATGCTACCTGTTCCTGGAAGCTTGGGGGACACGACCAGGGGTCTCTGTGCTGGGCAGCCCTGGGAGGGCTGAAGGCAACAGAGAGAAGTCCCCCCAGTTGTACCATTTGAGCTGGGCCTGTGAGGGTGTCTCAGAGCTTCCACAGGTATTGGATCCTAGGAGTGGATGTCTATGAGCACCGGCCGGAGGTTCCAGCCCCTGCCTCAGCCCCTTTCCCGGGTGGAGAAGCACAGCAGGGGATGCAGCCCACATATGTGGGAGCCAAGGCCTGGCCCAGCCTCCTGTCAGGAATGTCAGTTCCAAACCAGGTGGCTGTTTGGCTTGCCTGGTATATTTAGAAAAGTCAGGCTCCGGTTGCACCCTGCTCCCTTACAAAGTGTGAACTGCACCCATCACATGTGATTCACTTCTCAGCAGCCGGGCTGAACGGCTTCCCACCCCCTCCAAGCCTCCCTCCCCCTGCCTCCCTCAGCCCCCTCTGTGCCTATCCTCATATCCTCCTGAGGCGCTCAGGGCTCTGGCTTCTCCGTGACAGCGGGGAGCTGGTATAAGGCACAGCCACGGTCAAAGGCAAATGTCTTTTTTGTATGTCTCGGTAGCAACACACTGGTTTTGCCCTGTTTCCCTTCTCTCTGGAAAGTCTGGAGCCATTCCTCCTCACAGCCCTCACTTCTTCCCATCAGCCCGGCACCCCGACACACAAACAGGCCCTTCCCCTCCTGCGGTCTCCTGGATGGACTGAGACCTGGCAGTGAGCCCCTCATGTAAACAAGTGCAATAACGCAGAGGTTGCATCCTGGAAGCTGGCAGGCTTTCTTTGATTGTTTTGATTACCAGCATTTTAAAATTATGAGAGTTCACATTTTTAAAAATTAATTTCCTGCTTCTCTTGAAAAAAGCTGTGGCCCTCTGCTGAGCCTGGGCCCTATTCCCACATGCCTTGGAACCCTCAGTGATTGTATAGAAGCTGCCCTCTTGGACAGGTGGGTTCTCCAGGCTACCCCACCAAGCCAGTGAGTTCCCTGGCAGGGCCCTGGAGGTTCTGGGGTTTATAGCCCCACATATCCCAGCAGGTATAAAACAGGGATATAGTCAGTGCCACAGGGACAGGAAAGAGACCTCGCTTTCTCCTCATCCTCCCTCACTTTCTCATTCTCTGTGTCCCTCGGTCTTCTGCGTTCAGCTCCCTCTTTTTCTTCTCCCACTCTCTTTGGTGTCCTATGCTATTGGCTGTGTGGCTCTATTTGTGCCCAGCGCAAGCCTCACAAACCCTGCCTGGTTCTTCGGAGACAGAGCATTGCAAGGCTTCGGGGTCAGGCCTGAGTTTGATTCCTGCTCCACTTCCTGCCTTCGCCACTTTCCTGAACCTCCTGACATATAAAACAGGGACAAAATAATACCCATTTTGCAAGTTGCCTTGAGGATTAAATGAACTGTTCCCCAACTCATCAGATGGTCAAAGGTGCTTGAGTTTGTTTAGGTGGATAGCAGAGCAGACCGTGGCCTTCTGTCCAGGTCCTGCTGGACCCTCAGTCACTTCCCCATGCCGTGGTGCCAGGAAACGCTCATGCATACGGCTTCCTTGTAGAGGTCCAGAGGTGGGGTGCGTTGGACCCTAGAGACAAGCCTCATCGGGTTGATAGACACTGGTCAGGCCCAGGTGAGGCTCCACCAGGAGGCCTGGCCTGTGGACAAAGCCAGAATTGGAGGCTATGTTTTCATCTCCTTCCCATGGCCTCTTAAAAATTTTTCCCAAAGTGGGGTGCCTGCTCCAACCCAGGGCCACAGGCATAGGCACCCCAATCTTATCACTGGACCCCAGCCACGTCATCTGAAGGCAGGAGCAGAGAAGTCCTGGGAGCAGGCTGACAGGCGTGCTAGTCCCCACCTCTCCTCCCCCTGGAAGGCGCAGTCTTTGTAAAGGGCCATGTCACAGAGAGTCCCCTGTGTCACCCTCTCTCGCCCTGCCCTGGTTTTCTCCTGGATGATCTCCAGGACCCCTTAGGCCGCCCCTGGCCCGGAAGCCATGCAATTCAGTGGAGAGAGGAGGAGGAATCGTACGCCTGAGAGGCACAGTCATGACGTTGAGAAAGCTCGCGGATGTCACACCTACAGGTGCAGCAGTAAAAGCCAACAGTGTGGAATAAAAGATATAAATCAGGAAAGGCTGATCTGAGGCGTTAGGGTAAGAGGGAAAGGCCTAGAACAGAAAACATCGGAGGAGAGCACCTCACCCACAAGCATCCTCCTGCCCAGGTGGGTGCAGGCCCCTACAGCAAAGACCCCTGCAGGAGGGACAGTAGCTGATACTGCCCACACCCCTGTGCCATGCACTGCTCACATTCTCCACATATGTCAGCTCACATAATATTCCCAACACGTCTACCATGTCAATGCTGTTTGATTCCCATTTTACAGACGAGGACACTGAGAATGGTTAAGCAAAGGTTAAGTAACAGGCCCAAGGTTACCGAGCAGGAGAGTGTGAGCGGCAGTGTGTGGCTGCAAACCGAGGGGCAGTGGAGTTCCAAAGCCAGTGGGCCCCCAGGCTGAGTGCTCCGCCCTGCTCTCAGCGCCTGGCTCCTGAGCACCATGGGGTGGCACAGCCCCAAGCAATGCCGGGAGAGGTAAACACCCAGAGTTTACACATCACTAAGCAGCCCTTGTTTTCAAGTCTGTCTCTCCATCATACAAAGTAAAGGCTCAACAAGCAAATCTCCTTTGCTTTGTCGCCACAGAGAAACATAAAACGACACATTCAAGCACCCACAACATGACAAAGTCCCTGCATCTCTCTTTCCCATTCCTGTTGTCCTGTTCATTCCTGGCCAGAAGGATGCCTGATGTAGCTTCTTCTGTACCTGCAGCCTGGGTCCCCTTCCCTTGGGACGGGCAGGCTACTTCAGCCTCCCCCTCCCTAGGGCAGTGACACCAGCCCTGCATTCACAGAAGCAGCATTCTCAGAACCTCACACAATGGAGCCGCCTTGTTTTCTTGCTTAGACCCTTCTGGCAGAAATTCAGTGGCTATCCTGGGAAGGGAAGGCCAGCCAGGCAGGGGCCAGAGGATGGAGAATATAAACAAAACAAAGAGAAAATCTGCTTGGATTCTGCCCTGCTAGGAGCCCAGTCCCCTTGAATCCCACAGGGTGGGCATTCCTGTGGGGTAATTCCCACTGACAGGCTGGTGGAGCTGCTGGGGCACTCTTGGGTCCGGGAAACGCTGTATGATCCTGCTCCTGCAGGCTAGCCCTGCCTCCCTCTGGGCTTCCAGGTCTGGACTGTTGCTGTCCCCTCTGGTGAAGGGGCCCCGACCCTTTGCTGCTGCAGCAAGACCTGAATTCCCTGGGAAACAAACCAAGCCCCAGTCCTCCTCTATCAGGATAAGGGAGCACAAAAACATAGTGGAGACCCACAATCATTCCCCCACCCCCGAGAAACCCTGTGCGTCCAAATGGTCTGACCACGGCAGTCTGGACTCAGTCTGTCTCTTTTTTTTTTGAGACAGAGCCTCAAGCTGTCACCCTGGGTACAGTGCTGTGGCATCACAGCTCACAGCAACCTCTAATTCCTGGGCTCAAGCGATTCTCCTGCCTCCACCTCCCAAGTAGCTGGGACTACAGGGGCCCGCCACGACGACCAGCTATTTTTTGGTTGCAGCCGTCGTTGTTTGGCGGGCCTGGGCTGGATTCAAACCCACCAGTTCAGGTGTAGCCTCTTGAGCCACAGGAGCCGAGCCTAGTCTGCCTCCTCTTGACATGACTGGCGACCATCAAAGCCCTGAGACTCCTCACAGTCTCTCCAGGCTCCCAACTTAGGGGGCTCCTTGGAGCTGGGCTCCCACACCATGGCCACGGTGCCTGTTCACTTGTGAAGCCAGACTGTCCCTGGTGGGTCCAGTGCACACCAGTGAGGACAGTCTGCAGTTGAGGGATGGGACTGTCAGCTCATGGGGCTCTTACTTATGCAGCATTAGGCTGGTCTGGGACCAGGTTCCCTGTGTCAGCTGGATCGCAACCGGAGAAGGGGAGAAAGCCAAAGCCTTCCTTGATGACGATCTGGGAGTGGGAGAAGAGGGGGCGGACCACTCAGCAACTCAAGCCAGTGGTTCTCCAGAGAGCAGTTTGCCCTACCGCAGTCTGCAGTCAGGCTGTGGGCAGGGCGGTGCTCGCTCTGAAGGCCTGAGGGGAGAATCCCTGCTTCCTGTTTCCTTCCCTTACGGCAACATAACTCCAATCTCTGCCCCTGCCTTCACGTGGCCTCTCCCCGCCATTTCCGTGTCTTAAATCTCCCTCACTTTCCTTTCTCTCTCAGTAACACCAGTCACTGGATTCCGGGTCTACCCTAAATCAAAATGATCTCATCTACAAATGAGATCATAATCTCACTTCAAGATTTTAAGATCTCAATGCTTAATTATATTTGCAGATCTATCTTTTGTTTGTTTGTTTGTTTTTGTAGAGACAGAGTCTCACTTTATCACCCTCAGTAGAGTGCCATGGCTTCACAGCTCACAGCAACCTCCAACTCCTGGGCTTAGGCGATTCTCTTGCCTCAGCCTCCCAAATAGCTGGGACTACAGGCGCCTGCCACAACGCCCGGCTATTTTTCTGTTTTGCAGCTCGGCCGAGGCTGGGTTTGAACCCGCCACCTTTGGTATATGGGGCCGGCGCCCTACTCGTTGAGCCACACACACCGCCTATATTTGCAGATCTTATTTCAAATAAAGTCACCCAATCACAAGTACCAGAGGTCAGGACTTGGACATACCTTTTGAGGGAGAGACAATTCAACAAAGTACACTCAGTTTCTCCCTCTACAAAACAAAGACAGTAACACCTGTCACAGCGTCACAGTGAGGATTACACGGGTTAATACACAAACTGCACTCGGAACAGCGCCTGGCATGTCCTGAGCGCTCAGTAGAAGCAGCTATGATTATCATGCCTTCGACCCCTGCCTGACTCCTCCTCATCCCTGATGTAATTCACAGGAACTTGGTCTGAGCTGTCTCTCCAACCCGTTTCCTCTCCCCAGGTGAAGGCAATTGCCTGCACATCTGCTTCCCGGCCTTCCTAGACGCCCCTCCGTTACATCTTGGGGTGTCGTAATGAGCTGCCGAGAGGCTGGTTTCCACTGCCAGCCTATTCGGCTCTTTCACATCAAGCCCTGGGTGTTATTCGTCTCTCCTCTTCTTTGTTTTAAATAACCCTTTTTGAGACTTACAAAAATACCATGGTCACAAGCAATAATGTGTGTATAGAGACATCACCGAGCAAAGCTATTTCATCATCAGAAGCCCAAATGTGTCAGTTTTCTCCTGACAATTTAACGGGTCTTCTCCTCTTTATCTGCCCAGCATCTCGTACAGAGCCTGCCACATGGGGAGGGACACAAATAGTGGCAGATCAAAAGAGGAAGGCGGCCTGCAGAGACACGATGTCAAATGGCTATTAGCAGGGTGGCTGTGCCGTCTGTGAGCGTGTGTGTGACACAGAAGAGGAAGGCAGATCAGAGCAGAAACTTGGGAGCAGCTGAGTCACTGCCCAAGGGGGGATGAAAGGAAGGCCCCGGGGGGACGGGGACAACTGAGGCACAACAGGTGAGTGTCGGTATTGAGCGTGACTGAACACCACCTGGCATCAAGGAAAACTCTCAGCCCTGTCCCATGACAGGTCCTGGGGAGGTAACAAGACAAAACAAGACAAGCGGTGGCTGAGTGAAAGGCACGTTAGGCGCCTTTGTTTTTGTGGACTGTTTACTATTTATAACTAATTACCATGCAGCATAATAGCATCTCTGTATATCATTACATGGCAGATTAATTTTGTTATTAGCTTCATTTAATCATACTGCTGATCTCTGTTTGCTAAGTCTTCACTACCTCCCTCCCAAAAAAGTGACAAAAAAAAAAAAATAGAAGTCCCACTGATCACCTCTGCTTTTGTGATTGGACAAAGTAGGTAGGATCCTGGCTCAGCCACCACAATGGCAGCTGGACCTCAGCCAGAGTCACTGTTGTGGCTGCTGTTAGGAACTGTGCTGTACTGAGTACTTGCTGAGCTGGGCTAAGTGTCACACACGCTCTGAGCACAGCCACCTTGCTAATAGCCATTTGACATGCCACTCTGTACAGATGCCTCTGAAAGCCTCCACTGGGGTCACTCTCTCTGATTACCCGGGCTAGGAGGTGCTGGGTGACTTCAGAGCTCCTGCCAGCTGTCTGAGTTCACTCCCAGGGGACACATCCTGCCCCACCCAGGCCATTAGCCCCCCTGTTCTTCACCCCTGCCTTCCTTATGCTTTCTTCTTTCTCTGTCTCTCTGGCCCTGGTTTCTACAGTGACGAGCGCCGTGGAAACGCTGATGAACTCCTCGGGTTCCAGCCAGAGTAGGGAGTCGGGAGGAACCAATAAGAGAAAAGCCAGGCAAGATCTGCAGCAATGCTGTGACCCTGACATTTCCAGGAGACAGAGATGACCCCTGCAGGCTCCTCCAGACCTCCGTGGAGTCCTTCGAGGGCACCTTCTCTGTGGAAGTTCTTCCTCATCTGTCTTGTCTTAGGCAATAGTTTTCTCTGTCTCTCAGAGAGGTTAAACCACGACAGGTCAGCCTCCTTTGAGGAGGAACCGCCTTTGGAAACTTGGAGATCTTGATCCATTCTCCCACTGGGGCCCCCAAACCCAGCTGCCCACCTACCTGAACCTTCTCCAAGCTTCAAGCTCCTGTTCCTTCAATGACAGTGATACAAGTAATGAACGTGACTGAGCATGTATTGTGGCCACTCTCTATGCGGACACTTGCCATCCCCGGTCTTCTTGTTCTCCCAGAGGTCCTAAGAAGTCGGTGCTGTCTCCTACCATCTCTCTTAACAGATGAGGAGATCGGGGCACCGTCTGGCTGGGAGACTTACCTCAGACGCCCAGCTAGTGAGTGGCAGAGCCAGGATCTGAACCTCTCATTCTGCTCTAACACCCCTGACCTTCCCCCCCTGCATCTTGGTGCCTCCTCTCCTCTCCTCTCAGCCGCTCAACCACGATTCCGTGAGCTCCTCTTGGGGTGCCGGGTCCTGAGTAGGGTGCTGAGCACGGACCCCTGGACGCGTGAGGAACAAGCTCTAGAGCTCATGCCCAGCCCCTCCCGGCATCCACGGGGAAGCTCCAACCTCCTGCCACTGTGGAAGGCCTGAGATGGGGTGAGGTGGGTGGGAACTGGCAGTACATACTCCACTCCCAGCCAAAGGGTCAACAGATCTGGGATGGCCAGCACCACCTCGCCACAGGAACAGCTTCGGGCAGCTGGGCCTCACAAGGCCTCCCAGGAATCTCCCATATCCTAAGCATGGGCCTTCCTCAGCTGGGTCAGTCCTCCTGAGGGGGGGTCACCTTCCCCCAAATCCTTCCCTTTGACTCCTTCAACTAAACATTGTTCCTGCTAGAAAATGGGCCCAGACAGCTGACCAGGTCTCACCTGGTGCCATCCCATGGTGGCCTCCCCAGTTAATAGAGCTGCATCTTTGGGCTGGTGAAGACGAATGGAAATCCTGGAGGGGACTGAACACTGGCCAGGCCGGCTGAGGCCAGAGCTTAGCTGGCCAAAGCTGCCCCAAGCACAGGGCCCCTGCACACCCTCACCCCAGGAGCTCCCCTGCAGCTGCAGGAGGCTTCTCTCCACTGAGCCTGGCTGTGCCTGCTAGCCCGAGGGCCACAGTGGGGAGATAGGAAGGTGAGAAGGGGGGGCTAGACAGCCTCCCCAAGGGGCCCTAGCCCCAGCATGGGGAGGACTTAATTAAGGAAAGAAGTACCCTCCCTTGAGCATCTGCTGTGTTCACACCCAGAGAGAAGAGATGTTTTCATTCCACTGAGAAGGAGACTGAATCAGAGGGGTTAAGTGATCCTGTTGTGGTCATGTGCTAAGCAGGCGATAGTTCTGTTTCTTACATCTAACTTCTAAGTCAAGGCCCTCTCCCCAAATACCCCATAGCCTCTATTAGAAGCCAGGACCAGAGAACATGGGTTTCAGATGGCTTCTTACTCCTCGGAGAAAAGGGAAACAAAAAACCAAATGTGTGGGGGGACTTCACAGCAACTATGTCACTACACAGCAACACTCCTATTAAGTGTTGGCTGCCCCTCCTGCCTTCCTCACACAGTTTCTTGGATACTCAGTGCAAGGCGAGCCCCAGGAGGTGGAGGGTGCTGGCCCCTGATTTGTATCCCACTACCCCACCTCCCATGACGGAGGCCCCTCTGCTCTCCAGACAGCCTCCTCCAAACTGCAGTCCCAGCACGGCAGAGACATCTGCTTCGACCTCTCAGTCAGGTCAGGAGCCACCCCATCTCTGCGACAGGTGGGTGTCCGGCACAGTTCTAAGAAGGAGAGGCCAGCACAGGCCACCAGAGCAGTGTTGCTCACATGTGCTTTGCAGGTAGTGACCTCAGAGTCACCAGCACTGAATCAGGATTTCTGGGAGTGGGCCCAGGATTCGGTGTTAGTAAGGGCCCCAGGTGATTCTGATGCACATTCTGCTCAGGTTTCAGGAGACCGGGTTTAGAAGAGGTGGGCGCAGGGCATAGCAAATTATTAACATAGAACTTGGAAATGAGGCGAAACCACACAGCCCGATGGGCATAGGCACGTACCAGAGGGAAAGGCCATCTCTGGGGCACCCCTGACCACTTTCACCAGAGAAGGCGCCACACTTCCTCCAGGGATGCTTCCCTCTCTACCTGGTGAATTCTCCCCTCTCCTTCAGATTTTTCTCTAAACATTGGCTCTTGAGGAAGCCCACCCCAACACCTCTGGGTCTGACCCCCTATAAGCGTTCTGTTTCTCAGAGTACTAGCACAGGTGCAGACGGCTATGTGGTTTGAGGGCCAGGTTCTGTGTCTCCCTCCCTCTGGAATGTGAGCTCAGGGAGGGCGGGGACCCTGGCAGCCCCAGGCACTCCCACCGTGTCTGGTGCATAGTGAGCTCTCAATAAACATTTGTCACACAACTCAGCTTGGAAAGCTGGGAGACAAACGTTTGTGCAGAAGGGAAGAAATGGAAGAAATTGACTCACCTTGTGGTTTGGGAGGCCTTTCCCTGTTTAGGAATTGCTCAGCCCACACAGGAATTTCACAGGACCGTGGCATCCTCAAGCCATGGGGTCATTTCATCCGCCCCCAGCCGTGGTTGGACAGTTTCTCGTTGCATCCAAACTCTTCTGCTGCTTTTCTTAAAGATCCCTACAAACAAAAATTCCTTAGCTTTCCTTTTGTGTTACTTGTGACAGATGTATCCTTTTTGTTATGAGGAATCTTTGGGTCTGACTCCTATATCTCTGTGTCATTTTTAACCCCCTTCCCTTCTCCTCTGGTACACAGACTCTGAAAATACAAGAACTGGACAGGAGCTTAGAGGTGATCTGAGAAAGTGACTTCCAAGTCTTGGTTTTTTTGTCCTTAAGCAGGAAAATCTCTTTTCCAAAAAATCAGAATCCAAACTCTAAATTGACAAAAGGGAAGCAGCTCTGACTGATGTTAGAGATGGGAGCCTTCTCAGAGAACCCCCAGGAGCTCCAGGGAACCCAATTTGAAAGCCACTGATAGGGTCCAAGCCTGATGCTTTGTGGTTGAGAAAACCCAGAAAAGCAAAGTCCATCCGCTCCTGCCAGGATGACAGCCAAGTCTTCTTGTCCTGAAGTTCATGGTAAACACCAGCCTCGGTGAAGATGATGAGGTTTGGGGCGCTGTGCAGATGCATGTTTTTGTAAGTAGATTCTCGTATCATTTGGGGGCTATGTGTTTTTTTGTTTTCTCCTTTGTGATATTTGGTATTTCAATATGCCAAAAATATCAACAAGAAGTTGGCAAAGGAAGTTGTACAAACATGTTTCACCAATCTCCAAATCTCAGGACAAAGATGGTCATCACATTTTCCCAAACATTTCCACATAGAGCTTCAGAGTAAAGCCCATCTTTTTTGTGTTATTTTGCTCACTTACTGCTTTTGGAGCACATTTTGAGCACAAACCGTGCTATTGCAAGGAAGATCCAATTGGAAGGAGAAACGGTGGGGACTCAATTGTGCTGGGACTCATTAAGCCTCCCAGCCCCAGGGATCTGGGGATTTTTATGGAAACAATTTTCTTCCTGGGATTGGTACCATAATCCCCCCTCATTGGAGTGTTGAGGGTCCTATCAGTGGCCAGAACAATAGGCCTGCTTTGTTGCTGCAGGAGGAGATTCCCAAGGGCCCAGAGGAAGGTCTAGGCCTCTTAGATTTCCCACAAGCCACAGACTCTTCACCCCACACCCTCACCCTGCCCTCCACCTTCAGCTGGCTCCCAGGCCCCAGGACAGAGAAACATGGTGTGTCCCAGGTGAGCAGCGTTCGCATGTTGCATTATAACAGCACTCACTGGTCACCCATCTCCCACGGGCCCTGTCCTGAACATCAGCTGACGTATCATTCTGTGGGTGCCATTTAGTAGGCTTCTAGAATGTTCCAGGCAGGGTGTTAGTTCATCTAATCCTGATAGCAAGGAATGACAATATTGTCATCCCCATTTTGCAAATGAGAACATTGATTTTCAGAGGAGTTTGAGCCAAATATTGTTTTAAATTAATGTTTCCATACGTCAGTTCAACTAATACTCATATTTCAACTAATGCTCATCATGGTTAATTCTTGTTTACTGCTCAAAAAAACTGCGTGAAATTGGGTAATGTTATTTTTCCCATTTTACATATGGGAAAACTGAGACAGAGAATGATTAAGAATCTCCCAGGGGTACTTAGCCCTCAGCATTGTCATCAATTCAGGGTAGTCTCTTCTGCATTACTGAACAGTACAGTGGGGTGGGTAAGAGCAGGGATGTTGAAGTCAGACATTCCTTTTTTTTTTTTGAGACAGAGCCTCAAGCTGTCACCCTGGATAGAGTGACATCTGGCATCACAGCTGACAGCAACCTCCAATTCCTGGGCTCAAGTGAGTCTCCTGTCTCCGCCTCCCAAGTAGCTGGGACTACAGGCGCCCGCCACAATGCCCGGCCATTTTTTGGTTGCAGCCGTCATTGTTTGGCAGGCCTAGGCTGGATTTGAACCCGCCAACTCAGGTGTACGTGGCTGGCGCCTTAGCCCGTTGAGCCACAGGCACCGAGCCAAAAGACATTCCTAATTTCAAATTCCAGCCTGGGCCAGGCACAGTGGCTCACGCCTATGATCCCAGCACTCAGGGAGGCCAAGGTTAGAGGATCCCGTGAGTTCAGGAGTTTCAGAACAGCCTGAACAAGAGCCAGAAAAATTTGCCAGGCATTGTGATGGGCACCTGTAGTCCCAGCTATTCAGGAGGCTGAGGCAGGAGGGTTTCTTGATCGAGTTTAAGGTTGTTGTGAGCTATGACACCACGGCACTTTACCCAAGGCAACAGAGTGAGAAAAAAAAAAAAATTCCAGTATGATGACAGACAGGCTATGTGAATATGGGCAAGAGTTAGTTATCTATGCTATCTCACAAGTTACCCCAGCATTTGGCCACTCAAAAGAGCAGCTTCTTATTATGTCACAGTTTCTGTGGGTCGGGGATCTGAGAACAACTTGACTGGGTGGTTCTGGTGCAGAGTCTCTCACGAAGTCACTGTCAAGACATCGGCCTAGGCTACAGCCATCGCAAGGCTCCAATGGGGGAAGAACTGCGTCCTGGCTCACGCGCGGGCCTCTCCACAACACTGCCTCACAGCAGGGCAGCTGCCTTCCCCTAGGGTGAGTAACCAGAAGGAGAGCCCAAGATGGAGGCCTCAGGCTTTTTATAACCCGACCTCAGAGTTTCCATTCCTTTTGCCCTAGTATCCACAGCAGTGAGTCAGTAGGTCTGGCCCATGCCGGGATGGCAGGAGTTATATTACAGCACAAACACAGGAGGAAGGATGACTGGGCCATCCGACAGGCTGCCTGCCACAAGCCCCTTACACCCAGGTTCCTTGTCCAAAGTGGAAATTACTGTTGTTATTATTTTTTTTTTGAGACAGAGCCTCAAGCTGTCACTCTGGATAGAGTGTCGTGGCATCACAGCTCATAGCAACCTCCAATTCCTGGGCTCAAGCGAGTCTCCTGCCTCCGCCTCCCAAGTAGCTGGGACTACAGGCACCTGCCACAACGTCCGGCCATTTTTTGGTTGCAGCCGTCATTGTTTGGCAGGCCCGGGCTGGATTCGAACCCGCCAGCTTAGGTGTACGTGGCTGGCGCCTTAGCCCGTTGAGCCACAGGCACCAAGCAGAAAGTGGAAATTATAATAGTATCTACCTTGAAGAATTGTTTTAAGACCTCACCAAGACAATGTCTGTAAAGAAATTAGAACAAGTGCCCAGCAAATAGTGAGAGCTCAGTAAATGTTCGTCACTGTCATCACCAAGAATATAATCAGCTTGAGGGCAGGGACACTGTGTCTTTCTTTCTTTTTTTTTTTTTTGGTAGAGACAGAGTCTCACTTCATCGCCCTCTGTAGAGTGCTGTGGCGTTACAGCTCACAGCAACCTCCAGCTCTTGGGCTTAGGCGATTGTCTTGCCTCAACCTCCTGAGTAGCTGGGACTATAGGCGCCCGCCACAACACCCGACTATTTTTTGATGCAGTTTGGCTGAGGCCGGGTTTGAACCCACCACCCTTGGTATATGGGGTCGGCGCCCTACTCACTGAGCCACAGATGCCGCCCCACTGTGTCTTTCTTGATGGCATCTGTCCCTTCCAAGCTGCCTAGCTCCATGGCTAGCACTTCCTTTCAGTCCACTGATGCCTGACTCCACAGCGTCAGGCTGGGAGTGGGGAAGAACGAGGCAAGGCCACCATCAGAGGGGGCAGCAGATGTGCACTCACATCCATGACCTTCCGAGACCTGGGGCAGGGGCTTCCCCGAGGGGAGCAGGAAGGTCCGGGCACCAGGGCGGAGAGTATCCACGGGCTCTACTCTGCCCAGAGATGATCCAGCACCGTAGCTGAGCACAGGGCTGCTCCTGGGTGCAAGTCTCCCCACCCTGCTCCTGAAGGCCCTGGCGGATCCCCCAAACACTGCCTGTTCCACTCTCAGGAGAGGCTGGCACAAGGCAAGGACAGTTCCAGCTGACTAGACCACCGCATGTGGCCAACAGCAGCTGTGTGGCTCCCTGAGGCTTGTCATCAAGGAACAACATGTTGCCCTCTAGGGTGCCATGGCGATGGTGGCAGCTGCTCAGCATTACTGGTGGGGAGAGGAACAGAGGTTGTCGGGGAGTGGAAATAGGGAGGTGGCCAAATCCTTGACAAAGGACAACTTCCCGGGCTGCAGACCAGGAAGGGAGAGGGGGTACAGTGGAGCAGCAGTGGCTGCACTGGAAAGGCACAGGCTTGGGCTTGGCTCACGGCTCTAGGACTGTCACCCGGAAAGCTGTAGACAGGAAGCTTCATCTCTGGAGCCTCATCCATAAGATGCGGTAAACGTTCTTGCCATAGGTTGTGTGAATTAGCAATGCCTGTCACACGGCGGGTACTCTGTAAGTGGGACCATCATTATCACCAGCCTGCAGTGGCGGAGGTGCTTAGAGAAGGGGAAGACTAAAGCTAAATGATTGTTTATTTTTGTCAATTTTATTAAAGTATCTATACATACGAACAAGCACCCGTATCATAAATGATACAGCAGGATGAAATTTCATAGAGTGAACACACTTGTGTAATCAACATCCAGATCAAGAAACAGAACACAATCAACACCCCAACAGCCAAGATCATCTGCCTTCCCGGGCCCTATGCACCTGCAAGGGGAGCCTCTGTGCCAACTGCTAAGATCCTGCTTTTGTGGTTTATAAATTGAAACAAATGATATGCCCTCTTTGTGTCTGTCTTTCTTGGTTCAGCACCACACTTGTGACATTCAGGCATGTTGTTGCACATGGTTGTCTCCCACTGCTGTGTAGGGCTCCTCTGTGTGGCTATGCTCCTATTTAGTTATTCATTCAACTGCTGGGGGATATCAAGGCTTAAGAGTTTTTAACCTCTTAAAAACAGTACTGCCAGCCAGGTGCAAGGGCTCATGCCTGTAATCCTAGCACTCCGGGAGGCTGAGGTGGGTGGATTGCCTGAGCTCAAGAGTTTGAGATCAGCTTGAGCAAGAGCCAGATCCCGTCTTTAAAACTAGCTGGGCATTCTGGCAGGTGCCCGTAGTTCAGGCTACTCTGGAGGCTGAGGCAGGAGGATCCCTTGAGCCCAAGAGTTTGAGGTTGCTGTGAGCTATGACACCATGTTACTCTACCCAGGGCAATAAAGTGAGACTCTGTCTCAAAAAAAAGAAAAAGTACTGTTGTGAACATTCTCATACATGTTTGTTTTTATTTTAAAAATTTTTTTGAGAAAGGGTTTTACTCTGTTGCCTGGGCTGGTGTACAGTGCTATCATCATAGCTCATGGCAACCTCAAACTCCTGGACTCAAGAGTCCTCCCACCTTAGCCTCCTGAGTAGCTGGGACTACAGGTATACACCACTCTGCCTGGCTAATTTTTCTATTTTTTGTAGAGAAGAGGGTCTCACTATGTTGCTCAGACTGCTCTGGAGCTCCTGGGCTCGCATGATCTTCCCTAAGTTCTGGGATTACAACCATGAGCCACCACGCCCAGCTTCATACCTGTTTTTTTCTAGTGGATTCAGAATGGAATTATTGAGTCAGAGGTCAACCATCCTCGTTGCTCTAGCAGGTATCATCACAGTTTCCCCAAGTTTCTGTGCCAATCCACCCGTGTTGCTCTGCATCTTCATACACGCGTGATATCATCATCGTTTCGTTTTAGTCAGTCTAGTAGGTGTAAAGGGGTGATTTTAATTGCGATTTAATCATGATTTTAATTTGTATTCCTTTAATGACAGTGAAGAGGAGTACCTTTTCCTATGATTATCGGACATTCTGGTATAGATATAATTACTTTCATTTCTGTCCTTGATGGGGCTACTGTAGATCGTTGATACCCCAGCCCCCTAGGATTTTAGATTCTACAAGCGAGTGAAATGTGGGGGATCAGCCACAGGATTGCCAAGGAAAACAAGCTGCCATCAGTATTGGGCATTGCAGATCGGTCTGTGCAACTCCACCCTCCCCCTGCAGCTGGCCTCCCAGCTCCAGGTCGGCGCGCCACCGGCCCTCTGCCAGGCAGGTGTGCCGGCATGAGGTTTGTAAGGAGGCGGTCTGGCCATGACGGTGCTTTTGCTGCTTCTGCTGTTTCTCCTGGAAAACTTGGGAATCATTAAGACAGTTGGTTCCCTGGGACAGAGTTAGCAAAGAACTCAGACCCAGTCTCTAGTTTTCAAGTGTCAACAGGCAAGGCCTATGGCATCCCTTTTAGGCTGATGTGGACCCTTGCAGGCTGGCTAAGGGCCAGTGTATTTCTGAGCCCCCCAGGATCCTGGATCCTGACAGCAATGGCGGGGCTCTTAGCAAGCCAGTCCTACCATGTCTGGGAGTCACTGCCCAGAGCCCTGCCCGAGTCTGCATCACATTGTATTAAATTCCGTTCTGCTTAAAATAGCTAGAGTGATTATTGTCCCTGCGATTAAACCCCTGACCAGAACATCATAATATACTGATACCACAATGTCATGAAGGAATATATTTTTAAGACCCCCCCCAAACAGGAAGACCATAAACCTAAAATAAAAGGACAGTTTCTTAAGTTCTATTAAATCAGCCCCAGAAGAGCCCATTTTCCTTGTCTCATTTTGCTAGTGGAAATTTCAATATTAGTATTGGTTCTAATGGAAGAAAGTGAGTTTAGAGGAGGAATTTAAAAGGAAGAAAAAAAGAATGAAATGAGACATGAGACAGTGGAGAACAATTGGGCTGCCCTTTATTAACTATTTCACCATAATTGCAGGAGTAAAGTGATTCTGGTACCAATAAAATCCAGAAGTCATGTAAAATGCCACAGACATACGGTTTCTATGGGTCCTTTTGCCCTGACTCAGAGTTGGGGGTTGAAGAGACCTTTCAATGAGGAAGAATGTTAGGCAAGAGCCACTGTGGCTGTCCCAGAAAAATAATTTGAGTGGTCATTTGTAACATTTGAGTAGTTACTTGCTTTTGTTTTTGTTTGTTTTTTTTTGAGACAGAGTCTCACTCTGTCACCCTGGATAGAGTGCTGTGGCATCATAGCTCACAGCAACCTCAAACTCTTGGGTTTAAGTAATCCTCGTGCCTCAGCCTCCCTAGTAGATGGAATTAGAGGTTTCCGCCACCATGCCTATCTTAGTAGAAATGGAGTCTCACTCTTACTCAGCTGGTCTCAAACTCCTGAGCTCAAGCAACCCACCTGCCTGGGCATCTCAGAGCATTAGGATTACATGCATGAGCCACCGTGCCAAGGCTTTATTTGGTATTTTAAATGATAATACAGAGTTTGGGGTGATAACCCAATCAATGGAGGCTTATTAAACCAAAGTTTGAGGATATGCCTAAGAAAAACACAAACCACAGACCAATCTGTGACTATTTTTCTGAAGGGAAATTTGGGAACGTCCATATTTAAAAGGGGGATAGGGCAAATGGAAAGGAAACAAAAGAGCAAGGGGGAATGGGAAGTGAAGCAAAATGGTTACATTTTTATGAGGTCCAAGAAATCTACATTTTAAGTCAAATAAATTGTATGTAAGCGAGAAAAGGAGGGAAGGAAACATCAATTATGCAGATGTCCCTGGGTAGGTGGAAGAATGTTTGATCTTGTCTTGTTTCTGTTCTGCACCTGGGAAGAGAAACTTACAAGTCATTATTAGTATGAATTGAACAGACTTTAGTTTTAGGAGCTAGACTTAGCCTGCCAATTTGCATGTCCTTGCTCATGGAAGGCCAGCAAGGCATTTCCTTAGCAATGATCTGTCTGGACAGTCTTTGTCAGGTGCCTGAAGCCTTTACCTTTCCCTTTGCATAAAACATTTTTGGGGGGGGGTCCTCAGATTTTTATTTTCCTTTACAAGGGGAAAAACTCCTGGGAAGGAGAGGTGCTGGGGTAAGGAGTCCGCCAAAGCTCCCTGTGAGCAGCCAAGGTGGTGGTGAGGTTTGCCTGAGCAGGTCTGCTCAGTGTTTGGGATCCAGGGGGTCGGTCTGCCATGGGGCTCTGCTCAGCTATGGCTGCTGTAGGGCTGTGGAGGCCTCTGTGCTGGGCCTGGCTGGAGAAGGAAGGCACGGGCTCTGGGGGCTAGCATTCTATGCTACCAGGTTGGCTGGTAGGGACTAGGAAAGGAGCTGACAACAGTTGTCAGCTGTGATAGAATTCTAGAGAGGGGAAGCACCTCAGTCATATTCTAGTCCCCTTGCCCGATGTGATGTTTTCTCTCTTCTTTTTCTTTTTAACAATTCATAATGGAAAATTTCAAGAACAGTACAATTCACCCCTTCATAGACCCACCACTCAGTGACAGCAACCATCAACTCGTTAGCTCAGGGATTTGAAAACTGTTTTTAGCCTTCTGAAATTCTGTCCAAATAAAATTTCACATGTGTGGAACTGAAGGAGATTGTGAAATATGAACTTGCTGACCCCGGTGGCTCACGCCTATAATCCCAGCACTCTGGGAGGCTCAGGAGGGCAGACTGCTTGAGCTCACAAGTTGGAGATCAGCCTCAGCTAGAGTGAGTCCCTGCCTCTAAAAAACTAGCTGGACATTGTAGTGGCCACCTAATCCCCGCTAGTTGGGAGGCTGAGGCAAGAGAGTTGCTTGAGGCCAGGAGTCTGAGGTTGCTGTCAGCTGTGATGCCACAGTACTTTACCGAAGGCAACTCTGTCTCCATAAAAGAAAAATATGAACTTTCTTCTTACCCCTTTCTGCCATTCAAGCAGACAACAGAGGAATAGCCTGCAATAAGGAGGCGAAACTAGAGACTGCAGGAGGAAACCGGAGGGAAGGACCTATATTGGTTTGCTAGGCTGTCTTTACAAAGTGCCACAGACTGGGTGGCAACAGAAACGTCTGGCCTCACACACAGTTTGGAGGGCTAGACATCTGAGACCACAGTGTCACCAGGGTTGGTTCCTCCCGAGGGCTGTGAGGGCAGGGTCTGCCCCGGGCCGCTCTCTTTGGCTTGTCGAGGGCTGTCTCCTTCCTGTGTCTCTTCTCATCGTCCTTCAGTCTGGGACTGAATTTCCTTTTCTTATAAAGATGCCAGTCATATTGGATTAGGTCTGATCCTAATGACTCATTTTAACTTAATTATCTCCAAAGAAGGTCTCATTCTGAAGTGCTGGGGGTTAGGACTTCAACATGTGAACTGTGGGGCACACAATTCATCTGACAAGCAGGGCTGAATGAAGGCCTTAAAGAAGCACAAAGGGAGATTGCCCCAGGCTAGGAAGGGCTCGCCCAAACTGGAGAGTGGCTGGAGGGAAGGGTCTGTGGGCTGAGCTGAGGGAGGCAGAGGGGATGTTGGTCAGCTTTCCAAAGGCACCATGCCCCAGGAGGAGCACAGAATCAGTAGAGGCTGCCGGGCCCGCAGGGGCCACTAGACAGAGATGTGACTTCTTAGTGAGGCACAATCTGAGAGGAGAACCCCAAAACCCCCAACCCCACTTCATCCAACTTCTAGGATGGGTCCTGAGAGTCAGAAATTAATTTTGAAATTTAGAAAACAAAGGAATTGAGCCAGGCACAGTGGCTCACACCTGTAATCCTAGCAGTGTGGGAGGCAAGGCGGATGGATCCCTTGAGCTCAGGCATTCCAGACCAGCCTGAGCAAGAGTGAGACCTTGTCTCAACTAAAAATAGAAAAATTTAGCTAGGTGTGGTAGTGAGCCTGTAGTCCTAGCTACTCAGGAGGCTGAGGCAAGATGATTGCTTGAGCCCAGGAGTCTGAGGTTGCTGTGAGCTATGATGATGCCAAGATGCTCTACCCAGGGTGCCAGAGTGAGACTCTCCTTCTCAAAAAAAAAAAAAAAGGAATTGATATTTCCTCTACTGTCTGAGTTTGCCAACTGAGAGTGGTACCGATCCTTGTAAAGCAGACTATTCTGGGTGGAGCTCACCCAGCTCCCTCTGGTCCTTGAGGCATCCAAGGCAATCATGAGGGGTCCTGAGCCACAGGGAATTCAGTCGGAAAACACTTAGGGTCTCCCCATCCTCATTTAACACACAAGGACACCAGAGGCACAGAGGAGGAAAAGACTTGCCCGTGGACAGGCACAGGCAGGTAGACAGCAAGGACAGTTAGGACCCCGATTCCCGCCAGGACACTTTCCTGGTGTTTCCTTAAAGATTTCCCAGGGAGGCTTATCTGTATCTTCCTTCCTCACCCAGGGCTTAGGTAGGAGGCATCTGCTGCTCTCCAGATAGCCAGGTCCCTGAGTCAGCCTGGAATCACTTTTCGCCAGCTGGTCGGGTTTTTGCTGCCACTGTCGTTTTGCTTCAGCCATCTTAATAGATGTGTAGTGTCCTCTGTTCTTTTGACATGTCACCATCAATCTTTGGGGGTGTCTTTTTTTTCTAGCCCAATGAGGTGTTCCATGTTCACCTTGTCTTTTCCCTTTGCCAGGACCCAGAATAAGCCATTTACCAAAGGTTCTGAGTTGAGTTTTACTTGCTGTTTGACAAGAATATTTGGGAAGTTATGATGTGTTGGGGGAAATACCATGAACTAGGTATTTCTGTAATATAGATATCATTATTCTGCAGTCAGATCATTCTCTACTTACTGAGTAATTCCCTTATGCACAGTGGATAAGGCCTTCCTTCTTTTTTTTTTGAGACAGGCTCACTCTGTCACCCTGGGTAGAGTGCTGTGGAGTCATAGCTCACAGCAACCTCAAACTCCTAGGCTTAAGAGATCCTCTTGCCTCAGCCTCCTGAGTATGTGGGACTATAAGTGCCGGCCCCAGTGCACGGCTATTTTTAGAGACAGAGGTCTTGCTCTTGCTCAGGCTGGCCTTGAACTCCTGAGCTAAAGCAATCTGTCCTCCTTGGCCTCCCAGAGTGCTAGGATTACAGGCACGAGCCACTGTGTCTGGCAGAGACCTTCCTTCTTGAACTTACCTCCAGCATCTTTTTTGGGGGGGGAGGGACAGAGTTTCACTATGTCACCCTCAGTAGAGGGTTGTGGCGTCACAGTTCATAGAAACTTCAAACTCTTGGGCTTAAGCAATTCTGTTGCCTCAGCCTCCCAAGAGGCTGGGATTATAGGCACCCACCACAACACCTGGCTATTTTTTGGTTGTAGTTGTCATTGTCGTTGGGCAGGCCCAGGCTGGGTTCAAACCCGCCAGCTCAGGTGTATGTGGCTGGCGCCCTAGCTACTGAGCTATAGGCACTGAGCCAGCCTCCCGCATCTTTTTATTTATTTATTTATTTATTTTTGAGACTGAGCCTCAAGCTGTCACCCTGGATAGAGTGCTGTGGCATCACAGCTCACAGCAACCTCCAGCTCCTGGGCTCAAGTGAGTCTCCTGCCTCCGCCTCCCAAGTGGCTGGGACTACAGGCGTCTGCCACAACACCTGGCCATTTTTTGGTTGCAGCTGTCATTGTTGTTTGGCGGGCCCGCAGCCTCCAGCGTCTTTTAATACATACCTCCCTGCTTCAACAAGTTCGAGTGGATTCTGTTTTCTGTAACTCACCCTCACAGGTAAAGTTATTGAAACTAGGATGGTAGCAAGCAACAACCTCTCAAGGGGATGGGAATCTGAGATCAGTTATCTGACCAAGTTGGATTGGAAGGCAACAAGGACCCTCCTAATAAGGAGAGAGCCTTCTGGTCATCTACATCACATAATGGCAACACAGCAATCACCTTTGGTTCCCCAGCGTGAAGGGAAGGCTTGAGCGGATAGAGTGGCTGCTGAACTACAGCACTATCATGGCAGTAAAGAATATAAAGCCTGGAGAGTGGACTGGCTGCCTCAAACCACACGGAGTGGTTTTTTTTTTTTTGGAGACAGAGTTATACTTTGTCACCCACCATAGCTCACAGCAACCTCAAACTCTTGGGTTCAAGTGATCCTTTTGCTCCAGCCTCCCAGTAGCTGAGACTACATGCTCTACCACAACACCTGCCACTATGTTTTAGAGATGAGATTTTGCTCTTGCTGTTGCTGGTCCTAAACTTGTGAGCTCAAGTGATCCACCTGCCTTGGCCTCCCAGAGTACTGGGATTACAGGTGTGAGCCACCTCGCCAGACCACAAAAGAGTCTTGTGGGCCATACAATCTCAGTGCAAAGGCAGATGGAGACAATAAATATGTGATTGTGGCAGTGTTTCAATACTATGTAAAACTTTATTTATAAAAACAGCCAGCGGGAGGCTCGGCACCTGTGGCTCAATGGGCTAAGGCGCCAGCCACATACACCTGAGCTGGCGGGTTCAAATCCAGCCCATGGCCCGCCAAACAACAAAGACGGCTGCAACCAAAAAATGGCCGGGCGTTGTGGCGGGAACCTGTAGTCCCAGCTACTTAGGAGGCGGAGGCAGGAGACTCGCTTGAGCCCAGGAATTGGAGGTTGCTGTAAGCTGTGATGCCACAGCCCTCTATCCAGGGTGACAGCTTGAGGCTCTGTCTCAAAAAAAAAAAAAAAAAAGATCCACAGTGAAAAGAACCTTGCAAGGGAATGACAATTTATTTTTATTTATTTATCTTATTTTTTATTTTTATTTATTTATTTTTTTTGCAGTTTTTGGCCAGGGCTAGGTTTGAACCCACCACCTCCAGCATATGGGGCTGGCGCCCTACTCCTTTGAGCCACAGGCACCTCCCTATGTTTTTACTTTTTGTAGAGACAGGGTCTCACTTTATTGCCCTTGGTAGAGTGCCGTGGCGTCACACAGCTCACAGCAACCTCCAACTCCTGGGCTTAGGCTATTCGCTTGCCTCAGCCTCCCAAATAGCTGGGACTATAGGCGCCCGCCACAACGCCTGGCTATTTTCTGTTTTGCAGTTCTGCCGAGGGTGGGTTTGAACCCGCCATATGGGGCTGGTGCCCTACTCAATGAGCCACAGGCACTGCTTGGGAATGACAATTTTTTTCATACCCCACCCCTATTCATCTTCTTCTTCTTTTTTTTTAAAGAGACAGAGTCTCACTTTGTCAGCCATGGTAGAGTGCTGTGGCTCACAGCAATCTCCAGCTCTTGGGCTTAGGCGATTCTCTAGTCTCAGCCTCCTGAGTAGCTGGAACTACAAGTGCTCACCACAACACCTGGCTATTTTTTTTTTGTTGCAGTTTGGCCAGGGCCACGTTTGAACCTGCCACTCTTGGTATATGGGGTTGGCGCCCTACTCACTGAGCCGTAGGCACTGCCCCCCACATTCTTTCTCATTGTTTTCTGACCTATGCGTAGAGACCTACGTACCCTAGAGAACCAAGTACACAATTTGACTTAGAAGAGCTGTCTACATGCCAGAACCTCATAGACAAAGTGAATTGTGATGTCATCCAACTTCATCTCTCTGCCTGCTTTGGGCCGATGAAAATGTCAAGAAGGTTAGGTCAAGTGCTCTGCCAAATTCTGCTGTGTGAACTTGATCATTCCATTTTCCTCTTTCTCTGCATCCTCATCTGTGAAAAAAAATTCATTTCTTGTTACACACATGATGTTACTGAGTGGACATGTTTCTTAACCATCTGATTTGCTATCAGACAAACTGCAGCTTTGCCTTCTCCTTTAACAGTTTTTAAAGGCCTCTTCCACTCTTTCTTTCTAAAAACACTACACAAATGCAAGGTGTTGTTACTGTTTTCTCTTTTTAAGTAATTCTAGAAAGCCCAGCCCCAGGATTTTGCAATCTGTCACTGTCCCTCAGTGCTCTAGCCTGTTGCCAAGGAGAGAGATTATCCAGGTTTGGGGAAGGTCAGCCAGCCCCAGCACGATCTCTAACACAGCTTGGTTTGCCACCCCACTCACGGATTTAGAGACAGCCACATGGAGGCTGGGTAGGACCACTCCAAGGACAGAGTGGCCACTGAGAGCAGAAACAACCCTCAGCACCACTCAAGCTCCCAGGCCACTCTAATCACCACCCACGCCTGCTGGGGGAAGCAGCTCTCCAGTCTGCATGGCAGGCACGCTGCAGTCTGTCAGAATCCTGAAAAAGGGAATTTCTTTGAGAACAGAGATCTCATCTGCATGGCCCTGGGGGCCCTGCTTTGAACACAGCAGAGATGAAAGTGCAGATCTCCCCGACTACTAGAAGAGCTGGTACAGGCACAGCACAGACATAAAATTATTTATCATAGTCATCCATAAATGTATGCAAGAGCTTGAGATCCCGAGATGTACCTCATTCCATGCTAATCTCATAAATGAACATCTGGATTTATGATGAGCAAATTTATTAATTTGTTATTATTAAGAAGGCCTCCCATTTTACATAAGAGTGAATAACTTGAAAAGGACTTTCACATCATTGTCCTGTTCCTCATAACAAGCCGTCATGGGAGGAAGGAGAACATTACTATCATTGCTGGGGACTACAGTTCAGAGAGGGGAATTGACTTGTCAGAGGTCACAGAGCCAGAAAGTAGCCAGAGCTGGTGTAGAACCTCCAGGCATTCTTACTTCAAGTTTAGCACTCTTCTCCTTAATTATCCTCTGTGGAGTATGGAAAGATGGTTTTCTTATCAGGTGGGGGCCCTTAGAAAGGAGACCTAAAGATTAAGGGAAAGAGATAAGCTAACTGCTGAGTTAGTACCAGTGGAATTGACCCTGCCTGCCAATAGGGAGATAGCTGTTAGAGTCAGCTCTCCCTCCAACTCCACTTCCCTCTTTGGACCTCATAGCATTGCCCCTGGCTCATAAAACAAATACTTTAGGGAATAGCACTGTATTTTCTTTTCCAAAGGATTCACTATAGAGAGCTTTGAATAGCAAGCTCTTTGAATTAGCAATGCCAAAGGTATTTCAAATAGGTTCCAAAAGCCTGTGTGGCTCACACCTGTAATCCTAGCATTCTGGTAGGATTGCTTGAGCTTGGGAGTTTGAGACCAACCTGAGCAGGGTGTTGTGGCAGGTACCTGTAGTCCCAGCTACTCAGGAGGCTGAGACAAGAGAATTGCCTAAGCCCAAGAGCTGGAGGTTGCTGTGAGCTGTGATGCCATAGCACTCTACCGAGCAGGGGCAAGAGCATGTCTTTACCAAAAATAGAAAAGTTGAGCAGCGCCTGTGGTTCAGTGGATAGGGCGCTGGCCCAATATACTGAGGGTGGTGGGTTCGAACCTGGCTCTGGCCAGCTAAAACAGCAGTGACAACTGCAACAAAAAATAGCTGGGTGTTGCGGTGGGCGCCTGGGTGCTCAGCTACTCGGGAGGCTGAGGCAAGAGAATAGCTTAAGCCCAAGAGTTGGAGGTTGCAGTGAGCTGTGACACTATGGCACTCTACGGAGGGCAACAGAGTGAGACTCTGTCTCAAAGAAAAAAAAAAAAAAGAAAAGAAAAATTAGCCAGGCATGGTGGCATGTGCTTATAGTTTTGGCTACTTGGGAGGCTGAGGCACTTTACCCAGGGTGACAGAGTGAGACTCTGTCTCAAAAAATAAAATAAAGGGAGGCATCTGTGGCTCAAAGGAGTAAGGCACCGGCCCCATATGCAGGAGGTGGCGGGTTCAAACCCAGTCCTGGCCAAAAACCATAATAAATAAATAAATAAATAAATAAATAAATAAATAAATAAAATAAAGTAACATAGGCTTCAAACTATAAAAATGGTATGTAAACACAGTTTGGGGAGATGATATATATGGTATGAAGTCCATATAGTAAATTACATGTGTAGCTAGGCATTGGGGTAACTGGAGACAGGAGATGGGACAAAGTGACCTTTGAAGCACACGTGGGTGCTGGCCTTTGACTCTTTCTCTCCTGTACTCAATAATGAAGTTGTGGATTTGCTGTGGATTTGCTCTACTCAAAGAGAGGGGTGTGTACATGGTAGCAGAAAGCCTGGCTCTCAATACCAAACCTGAAGTTCAATGATGCTGCCTTCCAAGAAGGTTGCTTCTGACTTTTCTAATGAAAAATTAATAGGCACTTGCTGCTGCCTTTAATTACATTTGCTAGAGATGAGTGTCTGCCAACAGCATGGCTCTGGCTGGCTTCCATGCTGGGTCTGCTCTCAGCAAAGCCCATTTGGTTTGGGAGGAGGAAGGGCGCCATCTTGACTGAGCAGCTTGAAGGGGCAAAAATATCCCAGGGTGGAAGTTATATCAGATTTTCTGATGGTGAGTCTCCATTCATGAGCCTGACCAAGAAGCCAACACAAACATACCTAGATGGAGCTTGCATGAGGGTTCTAACCCTGTGGACCGACGGAGACACTAAGCCCCATCTGTTAGGTGTAGTAAACATGCTCTCCCCACAAAACAGAACCATTTTCAAACACGTGTAGATGCTATTTAGATCGATAAATTATTAGTTCATTTAAATGAGTAGTCTTATAGTAGCTTTTTATCATTATGTATTTTCTTTTTCTTTTCTTTTTTTTTTTTTTTGTAGAGACAGAGTCTCACTTTATTGCCTTCCGTAGTGCCATGGTGTCACACAGCTCACAGCAACCTCCAACTCCTGGGCTTAGGCGATTCTCTTGCCTCAGCCTCCCTAGTAGCTGGGACTACAGGTGCCTGCCACAACGCCCGGCTAATTGTGGATTTTCTTAACTAACAAGTACAAACAAACTACATTAAAGACCTTGAAAATATTTAGCTCTAAAAATAGGCCTTCATATAGGAAAAGACTAGGAACTTAAAACTAGAATATTCCTTCTATAACTGTGAAACATGGTTACTAAAAGAATGAGTTTTCGGGGCTTCTTTTTTTTTTTTTTTTTTTGAGACAAAGCCTCAAGCTGTCACCCTGGATAGAGTGCCGTGGCATTATAGCTCACAGCAACCTCCAATTCCTGGGCTCCAGTGAGTCTCCTGCCTCCACCTCCCAAGTAGCTGGGACTACAGGCGCCCGCCACAACGCCAGCCATTTTTTTTGGTTGCAGCCGTCATTGTTGTTTGGTGGGCCCGGGCTGGATTCGAACTGCCAGCTCAGGTGTACGTGGCTGGCTCCTTAGCTGCTTGAACCACAGGCACCAAGCCTGCGAGCTTCCTTTTTTTTTCCTTTATTTTTAAACCTTTTTTCTTTGAGATGAGGTTTTGCTAAATTGTCCAGGTTGATCTCAAACTCCTGAGCTCAAGTGATCCTCCTGCCTCAACCTCCCCAGCATCAGAGACTATAGGTGCCTACCACTGAGCCTATCTCTCTGTTTTTTTTTTTTTTTTGTAGAGACAGAGTCTCACTTTATCACCCTGGGTAGAGTGCTGTGGTGTCACACAGCTCACAGCAACCTCCAGCTCCTGGGCTTAGGCGATTCTCTTTCCTCAGCTTCCCGACTAGCTGGGACTACAGGCGCCCGCCACAACGCCCGGCTATTTTTCTGTTTTTGCAGTTCGGCTGAGGTCGGGTTTGAACCTGCCACCTTCGGTATATGGGGCCGGCGCCCTACTTGATAAGCCACAGGCGCTGCCCTCTCTGTTTTTTGTTGGTTTGTTTTTGAGATAGAGTCTCACTCTATTACCCTGGCACCCTGGGTACAGTGCCATGGCATCATACCTCACAGCAACCTCAAACTCCTGGGCTCAAGTTATCCTCTTGCCTCAGTTTTTCTGTTTTTAGTAGAGATGAGGTCTTGCTCTTGCTCAGGCTGTTCTCGAACTCTTGAGCTCAAGAGTTCCAGCCATCTGTCTCCCAGAGTGCTAGGATTATAGGAATGAGCTACGCCCGGCCTGGCTTGTTTTTTTTTTTTTTTCTTTAACAGTTCTATTGTGATACAGTTACATATAAATTTCAAGTGTAAAATTCAATGGCTTTTAGTATATTTACAGAGTTATGGACCCATCACCATAAGCTTAGAACGGTTTTCACCACCTCATTCTACTCATTAGCAATTACTTCCAGTTTCTTTCCCCAAGCCTCCCTAGTTTGCCTATTTTAGATATTTCATATAAAAAATAAGATCATATAGGGTGGCACCTGTGGCTCATCGAGTAGGGCACCAGCCCTATATACCTATGAGGTAATTCATTACCTCATATTTGTATTGTCCAAGAAGCTCTTGGCAGAAGCTGCCTGGCCCCCTCTGCTGACACTGCTGTTTGTTCTCTAGCTCTTTCTGTGAATTCCTCACCTCTGACTTCTTGGGGGTGGCATCTTGCTAGCATCCCTCTTCAGCTCCCCCCAACTCAATTGTGCCTAGCATAGTTTTCTGCTTCAAATAGGTAATCGGTTTATGTGGGCTGAAATAATAAATGACTCATGGGGATGTTCCCAGACTTTTAGGGAAAAAGGACTCAGGAGAAAGTGCAAGAAAGCAAGCAAAATCAAGAACAGGAACAAAGATGAAGCATAGAATGTGGGCATTTAGAGTCCCTAGAATTGGCAGCTGCCAATCAGGTGCAGGACTTGAGAGACATTCAAAAGGCCCTGGGCTACAAAGGGTCTCCCACCTACCTCCAGTTGCATTGAAAGAACATATTAGTCACTCCTTTAACTGGAGGCATTAACTGCCTCCATTAAAATGCAAATGTCAACACCTGGGAGAGTGGCAGATCATGCCATTTTATCAGCTATTTCTACCTCAGCTCCAATCTGAGCTCTTTGAATATTTCCCGTTCCCTGAGAGCCCAAGGTTTAGGGGTTAGAATGAGGTCTGGAAAAATCTAGGCTCCAGTTCCCCAGATGGCTAATTGCAAACTCACCCTTGTTTCTAAATCAAAGAAGCCAGAGGTGAGAGTAAGAGGGCTGATGTCTCTGTCCTTTCAGGACTCATCCAGCTGTGCACAGGATGGCTCCCAGAAACTCAGCTATTTGTGTCCAATGGCTAGACTCTGGCTCTAAGCCTCCTCCATGGGTGACCAAGCCTTTAGATGCCCAATGCTCCATTCTGTTAATTACTCTTTGACTAAGGGAAAATTGGAACGTAAGTTAAGTCTAAGCATGGGCTTGCTCTCAAAATGCAAATGTCCAAGGGAGGCAGACACACCGGGGGAGTCATTTCCACCTGACTGTGGGAATAAGGTGATCTTTATGATCCTTCATGGCCATGAGAGCACCTTGGGTTCTTAGAGTTCCTTAACTTCTTTTACACTTGATCTTAGCCAAAAGGCCGAGAAGCGATCCTTAACTTCTTTTAAAGAACTCATTAAAGGACATGGCTCTCCTGGGCAAAACTGTGCAGGGGGTAGAGACCCTTTTTGACCCCCAGCTCCTAACTGGCCTCTATTTCTGCCCTTCTCCTTCCTGCTCCCAGGCATCCCAACCTCTTCTACCCACATCTCCTGTTCTATGATTTCATCTGCCTCAGGAAATGCACCTTGGTCGCGAGAGTTCCCTCCTTCCTCTACTTAACTCATCCTTCTTTGTAACCAGCAAGGACCCATTCTCCTAGTGCCCCTGACCTTAGCTAGGCACCTCTGGGGGCTGACTGAGCTCATCCAGACTCGCTATTGCTACCAGTCCTGCCACCACAAGTCCCACAAATCCCAGGGGTGTTCATTTTCCAACCATTTTACTGAGATATAATTTACATACAATAAAGGTCACCTGGTTAAAGTGTGCAATTCAGTGGTTTTTATTATACGGTATTACAGAGGTTGTGCAATCATCACCATAACCTGATTTTAAAACATTCTCATCACCCTCCAAAGAAATCTTGTACCTCTTAGCTGTCCGATTCCCCTCCTTCCTCAGGCTTAGGGAACCATTAATCTTTCTCTCGATTTTCTTTTCTTTTTTTTTTTTTTTGAGACAGAGCCTCAAGCTGTCACCCTGGAGAGAGTGCTGTGGCATCGCAGCTCACAGCAACCTCCAATTCCTGGGCTCAAGCAAGTCTCCTGCCTCCGCCTCCCAAGTAGCTGGGGACTGCAGGCGCCCGCCACAACGCCCGGCCATTTTTTTGTTGCAGCCGTCATTGTTGTTTGGCGGCCCGGGCTGGATTCGAACCCGCCAGCTCAGGTGTACATGGCTGGCGCCTTAGCCCGTTGAGCCACAGGCGCTGAGCCTCTCTCGATTTTCTGTATTCTTTTTCAGCAAATGAATGTTATCCCAAAGCATGACTCTTTAATAGAGGAGTTTTAAGCAGTGTGGGGAGAGGTATTTTTAGGTAGGGGAGTAACATTGCTACCCACTTCTACAGTATTTCTGATTAGTCTAAAATATTAATAATATTCAAATATTCTAATTTCTAAAATAGAAGCATTCCTCTAAAAAGTAGTTTGGGGGAGTGAAGAATTAAGCCCTGAAGTTAACTGAGGCACAGGAGGAAGACTGCTGGGAGTGGAAGGGGACATGTCTGCAGGTCTCCCAAAGGGCCTGCTGTATCCTGGGTCTGGAGTGACCTTACTTGGGCAAACCAAGCACTCACTTCAGAGAGAGGCCTGAGATGGTCCTTTGGTCAGCACTCTATCTGTGCTGAGGAAGGCATCCCTTCCTTTCTAACCAGGTACACCCTGGAGTTTGTCTTAACCTCTGCCTTTCATTCCTACAACAACCCCCACCCCGACCCCCACATTTTTCGGTTCCTTTTGACCTTGAGGACTCTTCTTTTACCTAGAGGTTGGCCCCAGCTTTCCTTCTCAGCCTTCCACAGGCCTCCTCTAGCCAGTGGCGTCATTCCCATCACCAGGTCACTTTTGGGCTCAATCTACACCTGCTGTACAATAGCTTCCAGATTGGATCTTGCTTTTTCAATGTGGCTATATCCTCCAGAAACAAAATGGACCAGGACATTCCTGTATTTAAATTCAGGAGCTTCCTGTTCTCTTTAAACTGAAGCCCCCCAGCCTCCTCTATGTTCAAGAGTTCAACTTACCTACCTGTCCATCTTCACCCACCATCACAGGTCCCCCTCCCTCACACATATACCTGAGACCCCATCCTATGCACCATTCCCCAGATGTACTATACATGTATCCAACAACTACTGGGTTGCACTAGGCACAGAACAAGATGCCCTTAAGGAATTCAGTGGGCTGTGGAGATAGTTCTATAAACAAGTCAAGATGGCACAGTGCCTATGGCTCAGCGAGTGGGGCGCCGGCCCCATAACCCAAAGGTGGCAAGTTCAAACCCGGCCTCGGCTGAACTGCAAAACAAAAAAATAGCCGGGTGTTGTGGCGGGCGCCTGTAGTCCCAGCTAGTCGGGAGACTGAGGCAAGAGAATTGCCTAAGCCCAGGAGTTGGAGGTTGCTGTGAGCTGTGTGATGCCACGGCACTCTACCGAGGGCGATAAAGTGACACTCTGTCTCTACAAAAAAAAAAAAGAAGTCAAGATAATGCAGTGTGACAGTGCTATGACAGAGATATGAGCAAGGTGTGCTGGGAGCAGAGGAAGAGGGAGTGTCTCTGGGGTGGGGGAGAGTGATTAGAGAGGGCTTCACCAGGTGCAGGGAGTTTGATTTGTAGAGGAAAAGGGTAATCTCTGCAGACTTGTAAAGAGCAGTTTGGGGTGGCTGGATGACACTGGGAAGTGGTGGACAGTGAAAGCTAGCAGGAAGGGAGAGGCTGTTTCGTGGACAGTTTTTAGTGGGGGTGAGGTCAGATGGGGACAAAGTGGAAGGCAGATCTGAGAGTAAGGAGGAGGAGTTGGCCATTGTCCAGGCAAGGAGGGGAGGTGTTCCTGATGAAGGTAGTAAGAGACTGTGGGAAGAGACAGCTGTGAAAAGACAAGGGTAGAGGGGAGACCACCACTCTAAGATCAGAGCACTTGAGAGAAGGTAATTCTACCGGTGGCCGGAAAGTGGAGGGAGGATCAAGCTACTTGGGAGATGACCTTAACTTCAGATAAAGTGAATCCAGGGAGCTGGTGGGTCCCAAGGAGCACTCACAGAGTGCTCTCCACTGAATAGGGCAAAGCTTTGAACTGGGAGGGGAGACAAGGGCTGAAGATGCAGACTTCAGAAATATCCTGGAGACAAAAACATGGTTATCTTTTGACCCAGCAATTCTACCTGTAGGAATTTCTCATAAGGATATAATTAAGGACATATGCGAAGATTGTGGGTTTTTTTTTGTTTTGAGATGGAAAGGGGTTTTGCTATGTTGCTCAGGCTGACCTCGGACTCCTGGGCTCATGCAATCCTCCCACCTCAGCCGCCTGAGTAGTTGAGACTATAGGAACATGGTACGATGCCTGGCTTGCACGTGAATATTTGTCTACAAAAATGCTTGTTGTTTGTAACAGTAGAGGAGTGGAAATTTTTGTACACTTCTATGACAGTGACAAATGTCTAACAGTAGGGAACTGGTTAAATAAATTATGCTATGTTCATATAATGGAATTCTGTTCAGACAGTAAAACAGTTATTATAGATGAATGTTTATTGACATGAAAAAAACAACCACAATATTTTGCTGAAGTGGAAAAAGGCGGACTCTAATTGTGGAATAAAAGATCCACAATCGTTTAAGAAATTTTTTTTTTCTCATTTTTCTATTTGTTTGAGAAAAAAATTAAGACCTTAATACCAGTTCTTTCTATGTGGTATGATTATGTTTATGTTTTCTGTTCTTAGTTTTTTTCTGTATCAATCACATGTGGCTTTTGTTGTAAGATGATTATTTTTAAAAATTAAACAGAATTCAAAGGAATGACCGAGGGAGAGCTCTGGGAATGAGACAAGAAGAGGATCAAGAATGAAACCTTGATAGCTCTGGCCGTCTGACCTCTGTCCATGCAGCGGTCTACACTCTGAGTGTCTCTCTCATGACATTATTTGCTGCATGGCTGCATGATAGAGCGCAAAGACTGCTATAAACTGTGAGTCTTGAACAAACTTTTTTTGATTCTCTAAGTCTCAGTTTTCTCGTGCTTTCTTTCTTTCTTCTTCTTTTTTTTTTTTTGAGACAGAGTCTCACTCACTATGTTGCCCTCGGTAGAGTGCTGTGGTGTCACAGCTTACAGCAGCCTCAAACTCTTGGGCTTAAGTGATTCTCTTGCCTTCGCCTCCCAAGTAGCTGGGACTACAGACAACTGCCACAAAGCCCGGCTACTTTTTTTGTTGCAGTTGTCATTGTTATTCTAGCTGGCCCAGGCCCGGTTTGAACCCACCAGCCTTGATGTATGTGGCCAGCACCCTACTCACTGAGCTTATAGGCGCTGCCACATCTTTTTTTTTTTTTTTAGACAGAATCTCACACTGGCACCCTGGGTAGAGTACTGTGACATCATAGCTCATAGCAACCTCAAACTGTTGGGCTCAAGCAATCTTCTTGCCTTAGCCTCCCAAGGACTACAGGTGCCTGCCACAACACCTGGCTATTTTTAGAGTCAGGGTCTCAATATTGCTCAGGCTGGTCTGCAACTTCTGAGCTCAAGAAATCCACCTGCCTCGGCCTCCCTGAGTGCTGGGATCACAGGCATGAGCCACTATGCCTGGCCGTCTCATCTTTATAGTGGGATGAAATGGTTATCTGACAATAAAATATTTAGAAACATAACATTTGCCTAATATCTATTAGTTCATCTTCCCTTTCTTCTTATTCATCCTTCCCTGCTGGACACAGAGTTGACCTCCAGAGCCTATTTTGAGCTTCACAGTGGGAAGTGATGCTTCCTTTTGACACCCAACTTGCTGTTTGGACCTTTGTTAAACACTAGAACTTTGCTCTGATCTAGAAGTAGTGGGTGGCTCTTCTCCCTCCCTGACTTTAAGTTCCTAGTCCAGAGTTTGGTCATCTCTCTGTCCTGGTAGCAACTAGCACAGTGCATTGTACATTGCGGGTGGAATCTTTGTTGACTAAATTCATGTTGCTTTTTACATCTTAGCCAGTCATGGATTACAAGGGCTGCATTATTTTTTTTTGTAGAGACAGAGTCTCACTCCATCGCCCTCGGTAGAGTGCCGTGGCATTACACAGCAACCTCCAACTCCTGGGCTTAGGCGATTCCCCTGCCTCAGCCTACTGAGTAGCTGGGACTACAGGCGCCCGCCACAATGCCCAGCTATTTTTCTGTTTTTGCAGTTCGGCCGAGGCCGGGCTCGAACCCACCACTTTCGGTACATGGGGCCTGTGCCCCACTTGATGAGCCACAGGCGCCGCCCAAGGGCTGCATTATTCAAGGGCTATTTTATTCAGATATTTTAGAATTTTCCTCCTCCCAATTTGTGACTCTGGCAAGGTTTATCTTCCAGTCTGCAGAGAAAGAAGGAAGGTCACAGACTCTAGGCTCCTTGTCAGAAGCTCTAAGGCTGGAAAATGAAGGGTAAAGTGAAATCTGTGTACCTCTACCCTTCGTAGAGACATAGTCTCCTAACTCTCCCATGGCTTGGATTGCTAAAACCTCAGGCAGAACAGGTTAGGAGCAAAGAGAATTGGGCAAACATGTCATTCCACAGGCCTAGCTCCTCTTTGCCCCAAAGTAAAGTCCTTCTCACCACTGCAGCATCTCCCACGCTGTGCAGGAGTATCTTAGTCATTTTTCTCCATGCCCTCTTCCCCTAGTGGGTGTGCCACCTTGCTCAGGTGCCCATCCTTCCTGCTAACACACCTTGCTAGGTTGGGATGGCGTCCTGGCACTGGCGAAAGACCTTTGGGATGCAAGTTAGGAGACCTGTGTGACCTGTGGCAACTTGACTAAGGTCTTAGAGCCTCAGTTTCCGCATCTATACACTGGAAATAACCACGCAGGCCCTGTCTCCTCCCAGGGTTACGTGAGGGGAAATCAAATGAGATTAAAAAATATGTATGAACGGGCAAAGAGCTCTTTATAAACGCCAAGTGTTCCCAGCGCTGTCTGTGGGGCTTCCTCGCGGCGACTATTCACCAAAGCGGTCCTGTCCGCCCCGCCCTGGCTGCATCGGCCTCACCCGCTGTATCTCCATCTTTTCCGTCACTGTCTTCCTGCACCTCAGAGGTCCTGTCTCTGCATCGGCCTGGTCCATTTCCGGGTCTGCTTCTCAAGCGCCTCCGACCCCTCCAGGGACTCTGACTCTGTCTCCTTGCGGCAGTCGCCGCCCGGCGCCCCCCACCCCGTGCGCCCTCCTTTGGCACGGCTGCCCGGCCCAAGAATCGCCCAATGAGAGCGCCGGACTCAAGTCTGACAGCTCCTGAAGCGGCCAATCGAGCCCGCCCGGGAAGGGGGGCGCAGCGCTGGGGCTGAAGTTGGGTTGAATGGGGGGAGGAGGGGGATTAAAGGGGATACAAAAGAGGGGCAGCAGAACTGGGGACCCGGGAGCCTAAGCCCGGGGCGGAGGCAGACTGCACGCCACCCAGGTCTGGCGACGGGATCGCGGGCTGGATGCGGCTCCAGGCGCCAGGGAGGGAGGGGCGCGGCGAGAAATTTAGGTGAGGAAGGGGACCTGGGATCCCCGCGGCCGGGCCTGAGGATGCCCGCGGGGCGCCGAGGCTGTGGCGGTAGCCAGGCCGGGGGCGGAGGCGGCCGCGCGCCGCTGTGAGCCGAAGCCCGAGCGGCGCGGGGGGCGGGGAGGCAGCGGGAGGAGGGGATGCGGAGGGCTCTCCGGCGGCGGCGGCGGCGGCGGCGAGCGGGCCAGAAGGGAGGAGCGGCGCGAGCGGCCGGAGTGGCGCAGGGCCCGAGGCGTGCATGGCGCGCCGTGAGCCTGGCTCCCGGGGGCCTCCCCGGAGCGCCCTCAGGGCGCCGCGGCTGTTTGGCGGGCCCTTCTGGGCCGGCTGCTTCTGAGCTCTGGGCCTGGATCTCTGGATGTCGTGCTCCGCGAGAGAAGCCCGCCTGCGTTGGGGCAGAACGGCGGCGGCGCCGCGCCGGATTCCGCCCTCCGCCTAGTTGTTCTGCGCCGGCCGTGGTGGGCCCGCAGCCGGAGGCGAGGAGCTTGGAGCTTGCGGAGCCGGCGCGACAGCTCTCGGAGCCAGCGGAGCCCCGCTCCATTTGGGGGAAGGGGGAGGCGAGAGGGGAAGGGCCACACCGCAGGAGCTGGTCCTCGACCCCGCCCCCTGCGCGGACGCGCTGAAGGCTCGGCTCGGCTTTTGCCGGGGCCACGCTCCTACTCTCGCCCGGGAAGGTGGGGGATGCGGGTGACGGCCCCCCCGGGCTCCAGGACCTTCCTCCCCTGGGCTCCGGAGCTTTTGCTCCGCCCGCCGCCCCCTCCCCCGGCCTCTCCACCCCCCATCCCACCTCTCCACCCCTCGTAAGAAAATAATGCTGGCTGGCGCCCGCACCTCCCAGTCGCTCCCAGTCCTCTGCGAGGAAAGGGCACCCGCTGTGTTTCCACTCCTGGACCCCTGCCTCGCCGCCCTCGCCGCCGCCTCGCCCCAAGAGCAGCTGGGCTCCTCTTAGGATCTGGGAGCGCCGCGGCCGGGCTTTGCCAGCCCCGGGGAGGCACCGCCCGCAAGGACACCTTTCCGTCCCGCCTCGTCCGCAACTCCGGTCCTCGTCGAGCTCCACGCGAGCCAGGAGTCGGGACGTCTCTCTGAGCGCGGCGCATATTAGCCCGAACAGTCCCTGCTACTCCAGCTCGGACGCAACTCTTATCTCGGACCTGGGAGTCCTGAAGCGGATTCTCGGCTACTTCTCACCTCGGAGCTGCGCCCTCCTACTTCGCTCAGGACGGGGGTGCCAAGATGCCCCGCTGCTGCGCAGGGTCCCGGGCCGCCCCCGACGTGTGACCCCAGCCTGGTCCCCCTACTCGGCGGTCCTCCCTCCCTTTGGAGACCCCCGGCCCGGCCCCCGGGGGAGGAGGAAGAAGACGAGGCCGAGAGGGGGATGTCCGGCTCCAAAAACGTGAGCCCCCCGGGCTACGCGGCTCAGACAGCTGCGGCGCCGGCGCCCCGGGGAGGCCCGGAACACCGGTCCGCGTGGGGGGAAGCCGAATCCCGCGCCAATGGCTATCCCCACGCCCCCGGGGGTTCGGTCCGCGGCTCCACCAAAAAACCTGGGGGGCCGGTGACCCCGCAGCAGCAGCAGCGCCTGGCCGGCCGCTGGCGCGGGGACGACGACGACGATCCTCCGCTGAGCGGCGACGATCCTCTGGTAGGGGGCTTCGGCTTTAGCTTCCGCTCCAAGTCCGCCTGGCAGGAGCGGGGCGGCGACGACTGCGGTCGCGGCAGCCGCCGACAGCGGCGGGGCGCGGCTGGCGGGGGCAGCACCCGGGCGCCCCCTGCGGGCGGCGGCGGCGGCGGTGGTTCGGCGACAGCGGCGGCCGCAGCAGGAGGGACGGAGGTGCGCCCCCGCTCGGTGGAGGTGGGCCTGGAGGAGCGGCGGGGCAAGGGCCGCGCGGCGGACGAGCTGGAGGCCGGCGCTGTCGAGGGCGGTGAGGGGCCTGGCGATGGCGGCAGCTCGGTGGGCTCAGGCGCGGGGCCTGGAGCGGTGCTGTCTCTCGGCTCCTGTTGTTTGGCGTTGCTGCAGATATTCCGCTCCAAGAAGTTCCCGTCGGACAAGTTGGAGCGGCTATACCAGCGCTACTTCTTCCGCCTGAACCAGAGCAGTCTGACCATGCTGATGGCGGTGCTGGTGCTCGTGTGCCTCGTCATGTTGGCCTTTCACGCGGTGAGGCCCCCGCTCCAGCCGCACTACCTGGCGGTGCTGGTAGCCGCCGTGGGCGTGATCCTTATCATGGTTGTGCTCTGCAACCGCGCGGCCTTCCACCAGGACCACATGGGCCTAGCCTGCTATGCGCTCATCGCCGTGGTGCTGGCCGTCCAGGTGGTGGGCCTCTTGCTGCCCCAGCCGCGTAGCGCCTCCGAGGGTATCTGGTGGACCGTGTTCTTCATCTATACCATCTACACGCTGCTGCCCGTGCGCATGCGGGCAGCAGTGCTCAGCGGGGTGCTCCTGTCCGCTCTCCACCTGGCCATCGCTCTGCGCACCAACGCCCAGGACCAGTTCCTCCTCAAGCAGGTAGGGACCCACCGGGCCACGGGGACCGGATTGTGGGGCGGGCAGACCTAGGCCGGACTCTAAAGAAAGGGATCCCATCCTCACCCTTTCAAGTGGTGAAAAGAACCAGAGAGATAGGGCTCTGCCAGTAAGGCTGCGTTGGAGCTTCTTAACCTGCTCTGAGCTCCAGCGGCTTCATTTACAGGAAGAGTGTCCTTGTATTATTTGTAATGTTCCTGCCCCGTGGATGACACGCACTAAACCATAGCCCTCATTGTGGGGATTCAGTAAGGAAGGAGAGTTGGAGGAGAACATTATCTGGAGTAGCCTCTCTTCCTGAGCTCTATTCCTGAACACAAAAGGCCCTTATCCAAACTGACTGGACCCTTTAGCAGCCACCCACTCCTGAGAGCCACTGCTGGTTTTTTTTTTTGCAGTTTTTGTCTGGGTTTGAACCCGCCACCTCTGGCATATGGGGTCGGCGCCCTACCACTTTGAGCCACAGGCGCCGCCCCACTGCTGGTTTCTTTTCTTTCTTTCTTTCTTTTTTTTTTTGTAGAGACAGAGACTCACTTTATCGCCCTCGGTAGAGTGCCGTGGTGCCACACAGCTCACAGCAACCTCCAACTCCTGGGCTTAGGCGATTCTCTTGCCTCAGTCCCCGGAGTCCCACTGCTGGTTTCTTAACCCAGTCCTGTATAGTGGGTGGGGACCTGAGATCTTGGGCACCCCTTGCCCAGTCTTAAGGAGGGGATTGGATAATCCTGCCACCCATCTGAGGTTAGGAGTTTGGCATCTGGAGATATCCCTGAACTTGAAGGAGGACCAACAAGTTTGTTTTGTTTACCAAAATGCCCTGAACCAAAAAGTTGCCTTTTGCAAAGGTGGGATATGTGTGGTGGCTGTCCTCCTTCTGGCTTGAGTAAAACACTGGTTTTGAACATCATGCCCCTTCAAGTGCCCGCTCCTGGTCCTTGCTTGTGGTGGGGGCATTTAATCCCTGCTGGGACTTGTTTGGCAAGCCTGGAACTGTGAGCTCAGGGAGAAATACTTCTGTCTGGTTTGCTTGCCATCCTGACCTTAGAGATGAGGAGCCCATCTGATATCCACACCTTCTCCTTCTAGTGTCCTCTTGTCTGGTTTCATCGTCCTGGTCCATGACCCCATCTGTGCCAGCTTTTCTTCATGCTGCTCCACTGGGAGAGAGTCAGATGGGCCCTTGTTGCAGGTGGAATCCACCTCCTCATTGCCATTTACTTCTTCCTTCTCTTCACTTTTAATTCCTTCCTCCAGGCTTTGATACTATTGAGTACTGTGTATTCCTTGAGGTGCTCTCTTGTGGCCTCTGGCTTCGGAGACAGTGCTCTACCATAGGGAATAGCACTAATAAGGGTTTCAGGGCACCTGGCTCCAGCTGAACCTACAGGGTGCTCTATGACATGTAATCTTCCTGGGCCCCAGGTTCCTTTTGTAGAGAATGAGAGGACTGTGTGTCCCTTCCACTTCCAACAACCTCTGCCCCAAGCTTCACCTTCTGCAAGGAACCTTCTTCTTCTATTCTGGCCTCACTGGCCTCAGCATCTCCTACATGGTCAACAGTAGAGTCAGACCCTCAGAATGGAGCACTTATTTATTTTCCAGTGTCCTTTGGTTGTGCTCCCTGTCCAGTGTATCCTCCTTGGACACATGCGTTTTGAGGTATATGAGTTTTTTTCTCTCCAGCTCTTTCCCTTGTCTAGCACAGTGCAGAGTACTTAGTAGGGATTTAATAACTGCTTGCCAATTTGCTGGGCTCCAATGAGTGGAGTGGGTGGGGTTGTTGATACTAAGTTAAAGTTTTTCTGATCTGGGATCAGAAGGAAAAAAAGCTTTAGATATCAGCTTTGAACTTGGAAGAGAAACCTTTTGAGAGGTGGTAGGTTAAAAAAGTTACTACTATTGTTAGTGCTTTTAAAGGCTCAGACTCCTTTGACTGGAGGACTCATGCTATTGGGTGATTGTGTCTTTGGGGAGTGACCCTTTCTTGGGTGCATGTAACTTTTCTGCAGAGGAAAGGACTTGTCATCCATATGGGGGAGCAGAGATTTCCAGGGGAATTCAGGGTGTTTCGTGAACCAGGCTTGGGACTTAGGATCTGATTACAGGCCTAGGCAATCTTGGAGATAGGATTTCAGGACACTGGAATAAAATCCCAGGAAAGGGGTGCTGGACCTGGGGTGCTCCAACTCCATTTTAGCATGAAAATACCATTGCACCAACAGCGTCTGTCTGATCAACTTCTGGCTCCTCAGGCTAATCCTCTTCTCTTCCTCCTCACCCCCAGCCACTCCCACTTCATGCTTCTTTTACCCATCCTGGTCTTTAGACCTTTACTTGGCTGCAGGATTTGGGGTGGATTTACACTTAACTTTTCATGATCTGCTTGCTCTGAGTACAGCAAAGCTTGTTTTGAATGGTCCAAGAAAAGGGAATACAAACATTCTGTTTGGCTTTAGAGAAAACTGTCTTTTTTTGTTGTTTGTTTGTACTTGATTTATCCTTCTGGTTATGCCTGGTATAAAATTTCTTTCTTGGGCAATCTCTGCCTGATGACACCAGGAGAGCATTAATTTGACAGTCCCACCTTAACTACTACTTGACGTTACACCCCTGAGCAGCAGGCGTCTGAGGGTGGTTTGGGTTAGAGGTCTTGTTTTTTTTGATGAAGATACATGTCCAGGTAAATGGGGTGGTGGTGAGCGGTTTCCAGTGTTAGTGATTTGGGGATCCCCTTTACAGTGCCTCGGGCACTTTATGGACCCTCACTGAACTGTACTGGCATTTCTTCACTTTTCTTCCTGCAAAATTGGTCCCCCTCCTATAACCCAGGTCCTCAATATTATTTTCATTATCACTATTTTATTCTTCCCAGTTCTTCTTAGGTTTGGGGTTCTGCCCTTGGCTCCAGTGAGAAGAAGCACTTGGTTTTTGAACCGGGGACTCCTGATGGTCAGAGCAGCAAGAGGCACAGTGCTGCAGCCCCTCTTTGGGGGATGTGTTTTTCCCCTGTTCTGTGTCTCTGGCTCTGTCCCTGGTGCCCGTCCTGCTCTTCATCTGCTCATTCTCTCTCTCTGCCTGCTCCCTTCCTCCCTGACTTCCTTGCTCTCCCCACTCTGATCCCCTGCTGCTGTCTGTTCACCTCTCCTCTCCTCTGCTCTGCCTTCCTGCCTGCTGTGCTTCCCCATCTCTTACTCCCCACTTGTGGCCTCCCAGCCTCTTCTGTGCTCTTGTCTCCCTGTCTCCTGTCTCCTCTATGGGGTATAGTAGGAGCGTCACAGGGTTGTTTTTTTCCTCCTTCTTTGCCTGTGAGAAGTCCCTCTGCTACACCCATACCATAAATAAAACTCAAGCATCTGCCAAACACATTCCTCACTTGTGTTAATAGGCTGCAATGATGCCGGAGCCTGTTGCCATGGCAACTTCATTTTTGTTTGCCTGTATCCCACTCTGCCACATGAAGCTTCTGCACGCACTCACACAAAAACAAGCATGCTCACACAACTATTACATATGCTTAGTTGGTGAAGATTATTTTGGAGAAAACATCTTCGGGCCCCGTGGGGGTGGAGTGGTCATTTGAGCTCTAGGAGATGAACACTGCTACTGTCCAGGGTTGCTGTAGGAGGTGGTAATGGATGGAAAAGCTCTTTGAAAAGTCGAGAGTTCCTATTCAAACACGGGCTATTATTCTTACTCAGCCATATTAAACCCTCCTGAGGAGGAGATTCTGACTCCTCGTGGGTCCCCAGGAGGTCGATTGAGTTGTTAGGGTTGTCCTTGTCTGGGGTGACCCATCCCTCACCACACCTACCTTTCTCCAGCTCCTTATGCCCTCCCCCCACCCCTTTCAGAGAAGCTCAGTGATTTCTTGCATTTCTTCCTTTGTGCCTGTTTGAACCCACAATTGTCACCAGTTGTTCAGTGATCAGAAAGGCACAGGCGCTGTGTGGGTGATATTCTGTGACTGTGAGCACGTGTGTGAATGTCTCTAGTGAAGAGGCAGAAGATGGATGGGGGTGGGGGTGTGGACCAAGAATCGACTGCTGTGGCTGTCCAGGGGTGCACGTGTGTGTGTGTGTCTGGCTGGCATGTAGGCTGGCCCGGGTGGTGGAGGTGGGCCCGGGGAAGCCTTTGTGTTAGCTTTGAAAGGAGATCATTGCAGCTCTGTCCTGTTTATTCTTGGCTGGTAGTTGGCTTCCCGTGGCTGTTTGCCTTTTGATTCTGGGCCTTGCTCGCTCTTCCGACCTTGACTTCTGGCTCTTCGGGGAAGTAACCTGGATGCACTCACCCCCTTTCCATAGTGAGATTGAGGACCAGACTTGCGTGGTCAGCTCCTCTGACTCCCTGGGGTCCCCTTCTTTCCTTTGAAAAACTTTCCTCCTGCCCACCTGCTAAGCAGCCCAGTAAGCCCTGAAGAAGAGCCATTGCTTGGCTGTGGATTTTGGCTCAGAGGCCTGCTTGTGGGTCACTTGTGGCTGCTCCACGTGTACTGCTGGGCAGTGCGGGGGCAGGCATACATCCATTGGAACAGCTGGGTATTTTCTGCCATCAGTTACTTCCCCTATCACCCGCATTCCTGATCAAAAGAAATCTGTCTGCAGTGAACTTCAGTGGCAGTAGCAGACTTGGTGGGGGGGGGCAGGTTAGCTTTGAGTTTGGAGCTGAGGTGGGTCTGTTTGTCTTGCTTCAAGCTAACTTGTATTTGCCTATGATATTTGATTTTAGATTTTATTGCTTCCTTCTCTAGGCAAGTAAGAGGGGATGTTTGGAGGGGAGCAGGGGTTGTTGAAGCTGGGAATCATCTTCTAGATTTCTGGGCTGCCTTGATCCCTGTCAGGAGGACATTAGGAGTGGTGGAGACAGCCAACGGGTGGAATGCATAGCTGCTGTATTTGCGAGAATGCTAACTGTTAATCATTCAATCTAAGTTTTGATCTGTAAACAAGAACTTGAGGTCTGTGTGCTATGGAGCACAGAACAGTGTGCTCGTGTTTATCTACAAAGAGGACGCAGACGATGTGTTAGAGTTTGAAAAGTCAGTGTAGGGACTTTACATCTTTTGTGTTAACCTGGATGGAGTTGAAACACATTCTTGTTAGTAAAGTATCACAAGAATGGGAAAGCAAGTATCCAGTGTACTCAATAATAATATGAAGCCAGTAGATGATCTAATACATGCCCACATAAGAGAAAAATTCAATTGAGTTCAAGATGCATGCAGGGGGGTGGAGAGAAGAGCAGCGGGGAGAAGGGAAGGGGATTGGTGTGCTCCCGTTTAATGGGTACAGTGTAAGGAAGGATACTGGCACTCCTCTTGGGTGTGGGACACAACTACAATAGGGCTCTACCTAACAAATGCAGAGATTGTAACCTAATTGTTTTTACCCTCACATTAGTCTGAAATTAAAAAAGAAAAGAAAAGAAAAGTCTGCGTAAAGACTTGGGCAGAAGCTGTCCTGTGCAGACAGGCCCTGGTCACAAGTCCCTCTGTCAGGGTGCAGAGGGAGCCCACGCAGGCCGGTGGCCCGTGCTCAGGCCAGGCCTTTTCTTTTCCTGAGAGGTATGACTGGATCTACCACCTTGCTCTAGCCAAGAGGGGACCCAGGAAAGGAGTCTTTCTTGAAGGTGCCAGGCTCCTGCTGAGTGACTTCTGGTGCCTGCCTAGCACATGGCACCTTGGTTCCCTTTGTCCTCATGTTTACTTTCCAGGGGCATAGTGTGCTGGGAATGGGACATTTGCTCTAGGGGGTCCAACATAACTGCCCATAAATCCTTTGGGTCCAGTTACATAAGCAGTATTCTGGTCTATCCTCTTCTCATCCATGCTTATCAGATGAGGGTGGCTGGCACATGGAGGGCAGGATCTATATTCCTTTTCTCTCCTAAATTTAAAAAACTTCATGGAGATAATTGGAAAAACCTACTTTTTTTTTCCTCAAGGCAATGTCCAAATGTAGGCCAGGGAAGCTCTCTTCTTTTTTTTTTTGAGACAGAGTCTCAGAATGTCGCCCTCCGTAGAGTGCTGTGACATCATAGCTCACAGCAACCTCAAACTCCTGGGCTTAAGCGATTCTCTTGCCTCCGCCTCCCAAGTAGCTGGGACTACAAGCGCCCGCCACAATGCCCCACTATTTTTTTTTGTTGCAGTTGTTTAGCTGTTGTTTAGCAGGCCCGGGTCGGGTTCAAACCCGCCACCCTCGGGTGTATGTGGCCAGTGCTGTAACCACTGTGCTATGGGTGCTGAGCCAGGAAGATCTCTTCTTAAGCATTATGAACAAGATATGGGGGTTTCTAGTTAATGGACAAGGAGCTTAATATGAGCCCGTGTTTTAGGGTAAGCTATTAGAAGAGGCTGACAGGATCTTGGCTAGGTTTACAGGAGTATCCAGTTCACAGTAGGCGTGAGGCTTCATCTTAAATCCTGTGTTTGATTTTGGAGTTCATTCAGAGGAGAGTGACCAGTTTGGTAAGGGGACCAGAAACATTGACTTCTCAGAGAACATATGCAAGAATGGGGGATATTTAGCTGGGAGAAGAGCAGACCCTATCAGGTAAGAATCCCTGTTGCTGGATATTAGAGGAGGGATGAAATTATTTTCTGTTGCTTCCAAGGGCAGGGTTGGGGCAGAGAGTGGAAATAGTAGACGGATTTCAGCTCCTGGCAGGAGCTAACTTTTCTAGCCATTGGGGTTGCAGCAGTCACCCCGCATGCCTCATGGAGTAGCCAGCTCTGTGTCAGTGGACGTGTGTGAGTGGAGACTAGACAGCCATCTGCCAAGCTCATTACTGAGGACATTGCCTGCTTGGCCACTGTGTCATTGATTTTTTTGTTTTGTTTTGTTTTGAGACAGTCTCACGTTGTCGCCTTCAGTAGAGTGCTGTGGCGTCATAGTTCACAGCAACCTCAAACGCTTGGGCTCAAATGATTCTCTTGCCTCAGCCTCCTTAGTAGCAGGGCTACAGGCACCCGCCACAACGTCCGGCTATTTTTCAGTTTAGCAGGCCTGGCCGGGTTTGAACCCACCAGCCCTGGAGCATGTGGCTGGCGCCCTAACCACTGAGCTACGGGTGCCCCCTGTGTCATTGATTATTAACCTTAGTGCATCATAATCATTTGGAAGTTTTTGAAAAATGCCAACTCCCAGGCCCCACTAGGAGGGTGTCTGAGGTGGGGCCCAGGAGTAGATCTGTTTTTAAACAGCTTAGATCTAGTTTTCTAAGTTCCCAGGTGATCTTGCTAACTAACTCTTAGGTTTGAGATCACTGGGTAAGATGGACACTCATGTTATGCCCAGCCCCGTAACATTGTAGTTCAGAGTCTTATAGCAGTGCCGCTACCTCCTAAAGTCCTCTGGGTGTCTTCTTATCATTCTCATCTCAGCCTCTGTTTAAAAGAAGCAAATTTGTGCAGACCTGTCGGGAGCCAGGCTGTTCTCCCAGCCATTCCAACCCCTCTTTCCTGTCTGCGGCAGAGCAACCTGTGGCTCCCCACTGGGGGAGGGGCTTCGTAGATATCTGGTTTGCACCTAGGTTTGACTCCTGGTTTATTCATTTGCTGGTAAATGGATATGAAAACCCTGAGGACACCCCAGGTACAGTGGGATGGTGCAGAATGTGGAAAGTGAGGGTCTGGGTGTGAGGAGCCAGGCAGGAGATGGGGGGATTAGGGAATTAAGGAAAGAAGGAGATGTAGGACTTACGGAAGAGGAGATTGGATCTGTGAATGTGGGGAGGGGAGGAACTTGGAAGTGGGGGCAGGGATGCTCTCTGGGAACAATGGGATATGGTCACAAGAAAAGGGGGGACAGACACACAAACACAAGGAGACAGTAGAGGCTTTATTCTTTAGACCAGCCTCTTGTGTCACTGAAATTGTAATTACCCCCCATCCCGCCCTCACCACTACCTCTTGCTCTGGGAGGCTTATGAGCTGCTGTTTCTGGGCTTGAGGCCTCCTGACCCCACACTGTCAGGTCCTTCTCCCTGTTCCCTTCAGGCTCCCTGGCTTTATCACAGAACACATTGGCTTTTGGAAGGGGTCTTGAGGGACCCAGTTCCTCACCTCCATGCTCAGCACATAGTAGGTGCTCAGCGAGGGTTTGAATGAATGAGCGAATGAATGAATGGGTGGTGGGGCGGGTGGACGCCTGCACGCAGACGCTAGGCTCTGCCGAAGTGCTAGACCAACACCTCCACAGAAGGAAGTGGCGCAGCTCGGCTTGGAAGCCTATTTTGGTGGGTTGTAATCCTAAACTCTGAGCAGGGCTTCCAAAATCCCTCCTGCTGCAGTTTAAAATGTGTGCCTGCTTAGAGACAGAGAGCAGTTGCCTGGTACTGCTGATACTATATCACTTCATGGATATGAAACCTTCATTAAGTCATTCTTTCAGTTTTCTCCCTATTTGTTCAGATAATAATCATTTATTAGATGCCTACTTTGTACCAAGCACCATGCGAGGCTGTGGGGATTATAAAGATGATTCAGTCTGGGTCCTGCCCCCCCCCAAACTGCCTTTAACCCATGCTCTACCACCAAGTGTGTATCTTGGAGGGCTGTTAGTGGATATTTCATATAAAGTAGCCCTCATCTTATCCACCAGGAATGTGTTCCAGAACCCCCAGGGGATGCCTGAAACCACGGATAGTCCCAAACCCTATGTACACTGTTTTTTCCTTTACTGTATGTGCATACCTATGATAAAGTTTAATCTTCATATGAGGCATGGTAAGAGATTAACAACAATAACTAATACTAAGAGCTGGGCTGGGTGTCTCATTCCTGTAATCTCGGTTACTTTGGGAAGCTGAGGTGGGAGGATTGGTTGAGGCCAGGAATTTGAGACCAGGGCAACACAGTAAGACTCTGTCTCTGCAAAATAAAAAATAAATAAAAAAATAAAAAATTGCTAGCTGTGGTGGTGCACTCCTGCAATTCCAGCCACTTGGGAGGCTGAGTCTTGACCCGTAGTTCGAGGCTGCAGTGAGCTGCAGCCTGGGCTACAGAGTGAGATGTCATCTCTTAAAAAAAACTAATCATAAAATAAAATAATTATAACAATATACTGTTCATAGTTTGTAATCTCAGCATATGATTTCTTATTAAGTTGAGAACTTTTACATTTTCTCTTAGAGAAAGCAATTTAGAGCTTCTTTTTGGTGTATCTGAATTGCCAGCATTGCTACTCTTGTACTTGTGGTCATTACTAAGTAAAATAAGGGTTACTTGTACACATGCCTTGCAGTACCACGATAGCTGATTTAATAATGGAGACGCCTACTGAGTGACTGAGGGGTGGGTAGTGTGTACAGTGTGGTTATGTTGGACAAAGGGATGATTCATGTGCCAGGCAGGACAGAGCAAGACGGTAGGAGATTTTATCATGCTTCTCTGAATGGTGCACAATTGAAAACTTAGAAATTGCTTATTTCTGGAATTTTCCATTGAATATTTTCATGCCATAATTGACCACCACGGGTAACTGAAACCTCAGAAAACAAAACTGTGGATGGTGGACTACTGTACATATATACTGTCTGTGTCAAATAAGTTTAGGAAATACTGGGTGATTTAAACAGAATTCTTACACTTTAAAGCTTTTCATATGTAATGTGCATAAGAATGCCAAGAGGGAGATATTGCATGAAACCTTTGTCAAACACATTTGACCCTAAAACTATTTTTTTCAAGGAACATATTGGAGGGCTTATTGGTATTTGTTAGAACATACTGCTCCAGGGGCTGAGAGGAAGTTTCTCAAGGTCAAACCCCTGCCTCTGGGGTGGGCTTACCCAAAGGCATCTAGACAGGGGTGCTTTCCTCCCCCGGGAAGGAGATTGCCCAGACTGCATTGGCTGGCTGCCTGTTTTTAAGTCTCAGTCTCCATCTGGGTCAGAAATCCTTCATGAATAAGATGAGGGGGCTGGCAAGGACCAGGGAGATGTCTCCTTTATCCTCTTTCAGTTTCTTTTAGGGATTTTCTGCTGTCATTAGACATTGGAGCAGGTTGGGCTTCTGCACAATGACCCTTAGTGGGCCTGAGGTCCCTTGAAAGTCTTTTCTAGGACTTTTGCTTCAGGCCCTGAAAAGAACATTTTCTTAGGATGAGAAATGGGGACCCTTGATTTGGGCCATCTTTGCTGTAATGCAGATCTGAAAGAAATTATGTGCTGACTAAAGGGTCTGTCAGCCTCTTGGTGAGGTTGTGACATCACTCGGTCAGTAGAGGACTCAGACATTGGTCGGCTCTTCTACTGGAATCTGCAGGGCCTCATCTGCCAAGGTGGTCCCTCCTTGGCGTTTCTCTAGTTTTGATACTCAGCTTTCTTACTTTGATGACGCTTGCCCAGATCTAAAATGCAGTTTAGTTCAACTTGGTCCACACTTACTGAGTTCCTGCTGTGTGTGGCGTGTACCCAGAGCTCTGAGATGTGGCCCTTGCCAGAGAAGGTCAAGAACTAGGCCCAGGTCCTTCGAGGGTCCCTTTGTTGTCTGGTGGTGTGTGGGTGGTGGTGGGGTGGGAGGAGAGGGAAGGCTAGAGCTAGGATTTGCTTTCCTGGGTGCACTTTTGAATTCCCTGGATAGCTTTGAAAAATACCTATGGCAAGTCCCATCCAAACCATTTGTATTAAACTCTCCAGGGAGGAGACTTGAGCAACCCCAGGGCTGAGACCTAAACTAGATAGCAGTTCAAATACCAACGGTTCAAATGCTTTTATATTTGATTAGCATTTTATAGGTGATAAAGGATTTTTCTGTGTGATCTCATTTGCTTCTCATGACAGCTCTGAGGTGATGGGTTTAAAATGGGGCAAATGTTGGCCCAGGAGGTGACCCTGCATATGAGTTATCTCAGCCTCTCTTTGGTCTGATTTCTCTGCTGTAAGCTGGGGACAAGAGCTTCCTGACCGACAGGATCTGCTGTTGTGTAGCCCAGAAGTTAATGCACGGAGGGCACTCTGTGGGCTGTGTGGCGGGTTACAGGAGAGAGGCGGAAATAGAGGGTCAGAGAGGTTACGTGACCTCCTTCAGGTCATACCACTAGTTATTGTAGGAGCTGCTGTACAAAGCCAAATCTCTGACTCCAAACCCTGTGCTCTTTTCACAACTGGGCTGGTGCTGGGTCCGCCTTGGGGTGCCTTCAGAAGCTTCAGAAGGCCCAGCTGCTGCCAGGCAGTGTCTCAGTTTGGTTTTGGAATACGCAGCCTTCCTTCCCTCATGGCATCTGGCTCAGATGGGCATTAAATGAGCCTGAGCTCATTTCCTGAGCCTGCAGTGGTGCTGTGCTGAAGTAGTGTTTAGGACGCACCTGGGAACAACTCCTGAATGGTTTCATAGATGAGTGAGTAGAGACTGCAACACAGAAGAGGGGTCAGAAGCGCTGTTAGGATTGCTCAGCGCTGGGTGAAGTGGCCTCATCCCCGGTCTTCTGGTGGCATAGGTGGGACAGGGTTGGGGGGAGGAAAAACGCTGCTGGGAAAACGCCTTAGGATTGACCTCCTGCCAGGTCAGACTTGGGTCTCTCTGTGGAGAGGCATCGTGTAGGTATGCAGTTTAGCGTTTACTAGAGTGTTTCAAGGGTGTCTTTAAAACCCAGCTCCCAAGAACCATCAGCATCCTAAACTAAACATCCTTTAGTTCTGCTTCAGATCTACTTCTGTCCCTGTTGATCTTCTCAAGAAAACTAAAGGGAAATGAAACTATTTTGCTAAGTGGATTGTTGAGATTTTATTTTCACATTTTCTTTGGGGGATGTGCCCCAATCTCCAGACTTCCTCTGGTCAAGGCCCCGTCCTGTAAGTTCCTCCCCACACTCCGTGGACCGCCTCCATCTGCCCCCAACAGGCCCACAGTAGGTAATGCCAGCTGGGAATGTCTGGGCTCTGACATCTCAGTGGGGGAGGCTGCCCGTGGGCTGAGAGGGGCCACAGCTGAGTCCCTGGTGAGCCCCTCCTGGGCCTTCCTGCCTTTGCACCATCTGACACTGTAAATCTAAATTAGAAACAGTCTCTTCTTTTCCTCTGGAGCATTTATGCTGGTGTGTAATTTTCTCTTGGTGGGTTTATTTATCTGTCTTTCACTTGACTGCTGGCTCTCTGAGGGCAGGGACCTTGTCTGTTTTAATACCCAGACGTTTGCCGAATGCTGTTGATAGTGCCCATTCTCAGCTTCTCACCTCTCTCACAGGGAGTTCTGACTCAGACAGAGAGGGGTCCTCTGGGGTGCTCCCTCTCCAGACAGGCATCTCCCCCACCACAGCCCACTTCTTAGCCCTGTGCCTGGCCTGCTTGCCATCCGCCCTCCCTCTCTGGGCCCCCCAGTGCTCTGTCGGGTGCTATCTGGAAGCTTGTTCTCCCACCCCTGTTCTTTCTCGCTTCCTCTTTCTCCTGGTGGCTTTTGCTGCCCGCTGCCTCCTCCCCACTCCCCCTTTGGCAGCCATAAGATGGGGCAAGCCCTCCAAGACTCGGCAGGAGGCAGGTTAAAGGACAGTAAATACGAGCCCGGGTCACTACACAATTCCCAAAAGGTTTCCTCATTCTTCTCAAAGCAGTCCCAGGAGTTAGCAGTTCCCGGAAATGTGGGATAAGCTTCCTCCTGGTTTGTCGCCATGTATTACAACGCCTTTGCCAGCCTCAGTTTCTCACCTCAAATGCCCAGGGAGCGAAACACATAGAGGAGCTTTTCCCTAATCCCGGTGTCTGGCATATCCGGAGGCCCTGCTTTCAGCGTTTTGTAATGCTGACATGCACTGGCTTTGAGAACTGCCACCCGGAGCCCCCTCATCACAGAGAGTCCACAGGGTGACACTGAGCCTGATTTATGGCCATATCGAAAGGCGCATTGTTTATATCTAAAGGGTTTATGGTGGTGATTCAGTAAAGAGTGATGGCCACTAAACATGACTGCAGGCCCGTAAGAGGGAAGGAAATTTGGTTGGTGGTTGGTGTATAAAATCTTGTCAGGCAAGGCTGAGGCTTGGTGAATTTATGTTGCTCTTATCACCAGCAATTAACCCCAAACGTGGCTCAATAAATGGCTTAGTGCAGTGCCGTCACAGCCACAGGAATATTTTAGACAGTAACTGCTGGACTTGACTGCGGGACTGACTGTCGTAGCAGAGCTGCGAACCTCACAGGATGTTTCTGAAGGCCTGTTAGCTACAAACAAGTGCCCGTGGATCAGGATTCACTCTCCTTCCTCTTTTTTCTTTATGTGACATTCATTTCTGAGGGGGGAGAACATGTGCAGACACCTGTGGCCTCACCACCCTTGGCGGTGTCCACGAGTCTTTATGAGTCGCTGTCCAACTCCACTGTGAACTAGAAGTGTCTGTTGCAGGTCAGCGAGTCTCAGGGGGCTGGATGGCTGAGCGTGCTTCAGTCACCCAGCACGTAGATAGCGACTTAGTACATCACGCCTACTTTTCTTCATTCCTACAGCTCAGGAAAGCAAGGAATTGTACGGCTGGTGACTCCCCCTATGCACTTGTCAGCGAGGGTGGCCAAGACAGAGAAAGTAAAGGAAGGTGGTATGCGGGGTAAGGAGATGGGGCTTGTCCCCGGAGAGGGTTTCCTTCCTGTCCCTCTGAGGTCAGCTCTTTCCTAGCACCTTGGATTAGGCCAAGAAATTCAAGCACCCCTCTGTGCTCGGAGGACAGGCACCTTCCATGGCCAGGACCAGGAGATGCCCTCGGGTCACATCCCTTGTGAGAGGCCACATGTGGGTTGTAATGTGGTCTTTCTTTGGAAAAGGGTTATCTGGGGAGAGTTAATTTTGGATTTTGCTTTACATTTATTTTTAAAGTGGAATATTTCTCCGGCATTGGTGACAATGGCCTAGAAAAGCCCATTAGTCACCATCTGACAACTTCCCGTGTGGGGTGTTGCTGCCTTTACTGCATCCCCACCTGATGCCTGGGGGGTGATTTGACTTCTCCCCCCCTGAGGCCTCGGGGTGATTTTACTGGTAGATAGGTCCATTGGGAGCTCCTGCTGGGCCTGAAATGGTGTTACCCTCTTTGATTGGGGGCGTCTGGGGAGCTGGGGAGAGTTTGTAGGGGTGGTAGGGCAGCTTCTTTGGAGGGTGCGATGGTACCCAGGTGTGGCCTCTCCCAGAGTCCAGCCTGTGTTCCTGTAATCTTTTTCTTTTTATGAGAGAGAGTCTCAAGCTCTCGCCCTTGGTAAAGTGCTGTGGCATCACAGCTCACAGCAACCTCAAACTCCTGGGCTCAAGCGATTCTCTTGCCTCAGCCTCCCAAGTGGCTGGGACTACGGGTGCCCGTCACAACGCCCGGCTATTTTTCATTGTGGTTGCAATTGTTGTTTAGCTGGCCCAGGCCAGGCTCAAACCCTCCAGCCTCGGTGTATGTGGCTGGCACAGTAACCACTGTGTTGTGTTACAGGCTCTGAGCCACCTGTAATCTTTTTGCTCTTTTCTTTTGCTCTGTATCTTCTGGAATTAAAAGGAATGCCACCCTCTGCCTGGGACTCACAGAACAGATCAGATTGCTCTTAAGGGAGCTAAAAGATATGGAATGCCCATCCTTTGTCCCCTGGGTCCTCCCTAGGTTTCTTTGTGGAGTAGGAAGAGCGTCTCTATGTGTCTTCCATGGCAGGCTTTGCTGAGGGGGTGGAGGAGTGGAGGTGAGAGGTGGGGAGAAGGGCTGAGGACAGTATTCACTCCCTACCACACACCCTGACTCCAGAGTAGTGACTGGGACAGGTGAGTTGGGGAGGACTGGGTGGCTGGTGGGGCATTCTCTTCCCTAGCAGAGTACAGTGGCTCAGAGCCTAGGGTGTTGCAGAAGCTGAGAAGCCTGGGCCAGCCACGTGGGTGAGATGTGCCACCACTGTACATGTGATCCACCCTTTCCTGCCTCCTCTTGCCCCCCTGCCTACCCCCAGCCTTCTTGAGAATGGCTCATCAAGTGGCTTTAGAGGAATGTCCCTCTCTCTGTATTTATGTGAACTCCAACATCACCAGGTCCCTGGAGTGAAGAAATCTTCAAGAAGTTCACTGAATGCTTTATTGGCAGGTGGGGTGGGGGAACACTCCCGAGATGAGGAAACTTTCTTTGCCTTCTCCTCTGAGGAGAGGAGGGCTATGTGATGTCAGATAAGGGGCTGAGCACAGGTATTCACTGGGGGGCCCTCCTTTTCTCTGGGCCCCCTCTAGATTTGGAAGTATCCTAATAGCCTGGCAAACGTGCCGTGTGCCATGGCATCCATGGGTCTTTGGGAATAGCATCTCTTTCTTGTCCACACATTAGCCTGGCCACTGTCCTCATGTGTCTCTAGAGCTTGGGGCATAGAGAGGAAAGAGGAGGATTTGTCCCTCCCTGGGGCAATGTTCCATTTGATAGCCATTTACCTTCCTAAGATAGGACAATATTGCCAGTTTTGACCATTTATCACACATTCACCACATGCCAGGCAGAGTGCTGAGCACTTAGTAATTTATTTGATCCTTGGATGTATTGTCTAATTATTTCTCATCTGATAAGAATATTTTATAGATAAGGAAACTGAGGCCCAGAGAAGCTAAGTGACTTGCTTAAGGTCTCCCTGTTAGAGTGACACAGTGAGGCCCCAGTACTTAGACTCTGAGCTAGTACCCCATAGCTTAGCTCCCAAATGTGTGTGTAGGAATTCCCCAGGAAGCTCCTTAGAGATGTGATTCCTGGGCCCCTTGTCAAGAGCATTTGACCCAGTAAGTCTGGGGCAGAGCCCAGGAATCTGTGTATGAAATAGCCCCTCCCCCCAGTTTGAGGCAGGTGCTCTGGTGATGCAGTTCCTACATTGCCCTTCCCAGAGAGGATTGAGGTTGTCACCCTGGGTAGAGTGCTGTGGCATCACAGCTCACAGCAACCTCCAACTCCTGGGCTTGTTTGTATGGAGGTATGGCGAACCTCCTTCATGGGGGAGGGGACTCCCGTCCGCTTGGTGATGTGCTCTGTACCTTTTTGTTTGTGTCCTCGGGGTTTCAGGTCTCCCCAGCAGGGTTGATGTGCGCTTTGACCTTTTCTTTTGGCTCAGATCCAAACCATCGGCTTTCTTAATGAGTTTCTGTCCTTTAACGCTCCTTTTGGACGGGAACCTCTGCAGAAAGCTGGCTACAGATCGCCATCTTGGCTCCTCTCTCCCCCTGTCCATTTTTGAATTATGTTTTTAAACAATGTAGATGTAGGGAGTACATGTGCAGATTTGTTAAATGGATATATTGCCTCATGGTGAAATCTGGGCTTTTTGCAAACCCCTTCCCTGATTAATGTACTTGGTACCCACTAGGTAGCTTCTCACCCCCCCTCCACCCTTTGGTGTGGGCAGTGTCTGGCATCCACTCTCTGTGCCCATGTGTACCCACTATGTAGCTCATAATGTAAGAACACATGGAATTTGACAGGCTGTTTTAGGTCCCAGCTTTTAACCCACAAGAGATGGTTTGTCTACCCTGTGTTGCTTACCACATTATTCTTGGCTGCTTCTCTTGTCCCATGGGGTGCATCCTGCCCGTGAGGTTGCCCCTCAAGAACCAAGTCAAGCTGGGTATGCTGAGAGACGTCTGGCCATTTCCTGACTGACAGTCCTGGCACATTACCTGCAGGAAAATGTCCACTGCAGGCCGAGGCCCACAGCTGCAGGAACACCGAGAGGCTGAATGCAGGGAGCTGCTGGCTGTGAGCTGCAAGTTCCAACTGCCAACAGGGCAGGACAAGCACGTCGGCAAATCATCTTCCTGAAAACAAAGGTAAAACTAGACAAAATCATCAACAACAGCCATTGCGGGCATCTGGAAACTGAACAAAGGCAAAGAACAAACAGAGAGGCGCTTTTTAAAGAAAACTTGCTGTATTTCAGTCAGAAGAGTGGACGTCTGTGGGATTCTCACCCAGGGCTGCTTCCATCTCCATCCCCGCTGAGTCTGTGCAAAGATTCCAGCAGGGTGAGGCAGGCTGCAAACACCTGCGGTTTTACCACTGGAGGAAGTTCACTTTAGTTTTAGCAGAGGGTGAAAAACTCACTCCAGACCAGGTGAAGGAATGATCTCAGTGCAAGTGAATAAAGGAAGGACGGTGCTTTACCAACCTGAGGTTGCCATCCTGCTTGGGGCATGCGATGGATGGCATATAAGCCAGAAATTGAATGGGGAGATGCTGGAAATGAGAAAACCACAGAGGGGCTTTCTTGGTGAGTTCTCCACACACCACTGACTGCCTTCTGAGTTTGTGCAGAGAGAGATCGGAGAGGGCCTGCACTAACCACATACCTGGCGAACCTGGCTGTGAACTTGCGGAGCAGATGCAAGAGGGGGCTAGACTCCCAGTGGGCATCTGGGGATCTTACTGGGTTGATGAAAATCTTCTCAAACTGGATTGTAGGACTGCAAAATTGTACACTCAAAAATGGTAGATTTTTTTGTGTGTAACTTCCATACCAATAAAGCTGCTTACAACATTTAAGTTCTAATACATTACTCTGAGAAATGTTTTGAAAAATTCCTTTGGTATATTATGGCACTCCCAAACCAACTTCTGTCAGAAAAATAACTATTTCTAGTCATAGGTTCTAGTTATCTACAATTATTTTTTCCATTCTTTGTGTCCTGTGTAAGAGTTTAGAAGGCTTTAAATTTCTATGATCACCAATAACTACGAAATAACTACCTGAAAACCATTTTATTTTTTTAAAGACAGAGTCTCAAGCTGTCGCCCTGGGTAGAGGGCCTTGGCATCACAGCTCACAGCAACCTCAAACTCGAGGGCTTAAGTGATTCTCTTGTCTCAGCCTCCCAAGTAGCTGGGACTACGGGTGCCCACCACAACGCTCAGCTATCTTTTTTGTTGCAGTTGTTGCTGTTTTTTTTTTTTTTTTTTTTTTTAAGCAAGATTCAAATCGAACCTGTCAGCCTCAGTGTATGTGGCCGGTGCCCTACCCACTTAGCCATGGGCATTGCCCTGAAAACCATTTTTAAAGAAAAACACATATGCTCTGGGATACCACAAGCCAACATTTATTGGGTACGGAGTATGCTGCAGAGGCCAGGTGGTGTACTTCTAAAATTTAACCTCCCCAATCATGGCTGACATGATTACAATAGTAAGTTAAAAGGATAGAAGAGGCTCAGCGCCTGTGGCTCAACGGGCTAAGGCGCCAGCCATGTACACCTGAGCTGGCGGGTTCGAATCCAGCCCGGGTCCGCCAAAACAACAATGACGGCTGCAACCAAAAAATGGCCGGGCGTTGTGGCAGGCGCCTGTAGTCCCAGCTACTTGGGAGGCAGAGGCAGGAGACTTGCTTGAGCCTGGGAATTGGAGGTTGCTGTGAGCTGTGATGCCACAGCACTCTACCCAGGGTGACAGCTTGAGACTCTGTCTCAAAAAAAAAAAAAAAGGGTAGAAGAAAAGAAATACATATATAATTTCACTACTGGAGTGGGGCTGGTAAAAAAAATGAGTTTCTGCCTCCTTATACTTGATTAATTACTGTTGCGTACAACCCTTATAAAAAAATCTTGTGGGTATTGTCAAAAGACAGTGAAATCGAGACTCAGAGTGGTTCAGCAACTTGTCCAAGGTCATAAACTTCATGGGAAAGCTGAGATTTGAATATGAGTGGCTGAGTCTCAAGCAAATATTGGTGAGGGCCCTGGGTAATTGGTACTTATCCATGACTGGTAGGGATGTAAACTGATAAAACTTCTGTAGGTTGGTAATTTGGCAATATCTATCTACATGCATTCTTTGTCTCAGAAATTTCACTTTTAAGATGTTTATAATAAAGCCGAAATGGCCATCCTTAAAAGGCTAGTTAAATGAAGTTCTATCTATAAAATGGAATATAATTTAGCCATGAAAAAGGAGATATATCGGAATATGTTAATATAGGCTGATCTGTCAAATGCATTATTAAGTGCTTTTCTTTTAAGTTGTTAAAAAGCGAATGCCCAGAATGAGTAGCAGGGCTGGAATTCCCACTAAGGGATCCAGACTCAGAGCCTTCCTGGTTTTACAGAAGAGCTTCTAGGAGTTTGGAAAGGTGGGTAACCGGGTTTTCCTTTCCGAGTGACCTTGAGGAACAATGTGGGGGTGAACTGGTGTCACCTAAGGGAGGATGGGACTCTGGGTAGGAGGTGAGAACTGATGAATCCACTGAGGCATTGGCCCTAGGCCGGCTGAAGGGGAGACGGTGACAGGGCCTGGTGACAATGGATTGGGAAGTGGATGACAAAATTTACCAGGAATAAGTCCCACATATCCAGGCTTGGATGTCTGGGTAAACAGTAGGGCTATTTGCTGAACAAGAGGAAACAGGAGGAGAAGTTTCAGGGGCAGAGATGGTGGAGCAGATGTGGAGTCCGGAACGCCTAAGAAGGTGGGAATGCAGGCTCAGAGCGCAGGCGGGCCGGGCATGGAGCTAAACACTTGGGCGTCATCAGTGGGGCCGAGGAGCACTGTGAAACGATCTCTTCCTTGAGGTGCCTTTGGGCCCTGCTCCTGAGTGTGGTTTCCAGGAGTTCTTACTCGAAGGCCATGAGCAGAAATGTCTCATGGCATGTTACCTCATCCAAATGTCACAGAAATGGAAAGTGAAACCACTGGGGACAGATTCAGAAACTAAAACAAAACAAATCTCCTCTCCAAGGCTATTTCTTTGTGTTTTGACTTAGTTTCCATTTGTGCCAATGTAATTAAACTACTCTTCCTTTCTTTTACTTGGAAGCTCTTCATCTGACCACTGGGGACTTCCCTCTGGTAGGGGCAACAGCCACTCCAAGGACTTGCCCCAGAGATCTCAGAACAGAAGCAACTGCATTTCCTCTTGAACTGTTATTTCTCAGCCCATGGAATCTTCTCGACAATCATCCTGTTAACCTCTCATGGGAAATTTGGCCTCGGGGCTCCATAGCAGGTAGTGAATTCACAGTGAAACTGTGAAGACTCCCATTAATTAAAAATCCCATTAGTACCGTTCAAGCCGAAAAAGAGAAATTACATTTAGGGTTGTAGAGGCAGCCACTCTAAATGACCAACTGAGCAATTGTTTCTGCTCTGATGTGTGAATTCCAAAGAATTTACGAAACAGCAGGAGAAACATTTTCTTATTTCACTTTTCATACAGACACTACAGCTTTGATGGAAAGTTTCATGGATTGGGGGCAGGGATAATTTCAGTGGCAACTATCAAACTGGGGCTACATGAAAGAATATTGGATGCAGAATTTTCTTAGATTGAAGGTGGACCTTCTAGAGATCGTCCACTTGCCACATGTACAGGAACTGTTGCTGACTGGATTCGAGATTTTGGCAAGTCACTTCACCCTTCCAGGCTTCATATTTCTTCCCCAAAAAGAAGAAATGGGATCTGGTGATCACTAAGTTCCCTTCTGGGTCTAAAGATGCTATCATTTTATAATTTTAAAGTAGCCCTCATTAAAAAAATGACATCTTTGAATAGATGAATACAACTTCTATGACTTACAACTTCACTTGCCGAATAGGTGTTGAGAGCCTGTTGTGTGCCTGGCACTTTGCTTGGTGCTGGGGAAACTTAGGACAAAGGCCGCAGTGCCCTCCACTTGTGGGCTGCAGTGGAGGCAGACGGCTGTGTTCCAGGAGCTGCAGGGGACTGAGCTGCTTATTTCTGACTCTGCCAAGTTCTTAGTTTGTTCCATGTAACGTGGAGTCAAATTCCAACTCTTCATTGTTCTTCTCTTCCTCTAGCATGGAGGGCAGTGATTTTCCCTCTTTTTTTCCATGTCTGTATCTCCAATACTTGTTTCTGTTGATTGGTGCTCATTGTGCAATAGTGGGCATGAGTTTGAACGACATATTTGAAGGTGGTGGAAAGCAGTGGCCTTTAAACTGTAGTGTGCTTATTCCAAAAGAATTTACAAAGATGTTCCAAAGGATGTGTGGGCCTGAACAGCTTTAGAGGCATCATTTCCAAATCCTCAATTTCCATAGGAACTATTTCCCAAAGTTGATCTCCCTGGCGGCACTGAGAGAGCTGTCCCGCTGGCTTCTCTCCGTCTTCCCTTTCGCCATTGTTTTCTTCTCCCATAACAAACCGCTGGCTTTTCTCTCTAGTCTTATTGAGCTGCGTCCTCCCGGGTGGTAAAAAGAACCCGTGGAGGTATTTGCACAATTCTGAGTCAGGAAATGGCTCTAATGAGAGGTTAATAAATTTTTGCAGGTCACATGGTCTCCACTTCTTTGTTGTTGCCAATAAAATTCAAGTAGAACCTAATGAAGTTTTCAGCAGATCATTAAAAATAATTTTTGATGATTGATCACAGTGTGATTTTTGGGAACTTAATTCATTGACATTGCTGTAACAATGTCAATGTACGTATTTATAAATAAGTTTTCTCAAGGTTTATGCCTATAAAAACAAATAATAGGAATAGAACTGAGGGAGAACTCTGTCCTGTTCTTTCAATAAATACTATTTATCAACAGACACATGAGTAAATTAGAAAACAGCGTCCTCTCTCAATAAAAGGCACATTTTTGATAGAGCTTTTCTTTTTATTATACAATTGTTCATCAAAATTGATAACATATGTTATTTTAATTAAGTATTTACCTAACAATGGCAATTATATTAATCAATCAATATAGAAGAATTTTATTCCTTGGAGCCTTATGGTCGCAGAAAACTTTAAAGAATTTAAATTGGCATTTATATACTTATTTTTGATAGGATTATCAATAAAGCATTTCTTTGAAGGGGAAGTAGAATGGAAAGAAATGTAAGTTCAAGAATAAATAAACCATATAAAATTTCCAACAGTTAAATAAGAGCTTTCTTTTTAAATTTCAGATTAATAGAAGGGTGCATATGATAGGTTCACTGTTTGCATTTGTTAGGGAAAGTCAAAGTTATAGCTGAGCCCTTCAATCAGGAGCTGTGCCATGTACACCTATATTGTGCCTGTCAGGTGACATCTTACCTAAATCTCCTCCCTCGGGTTGGTGCCTGTGCTCAGCGCCCAGGGCTCCAGCCACATACACAGAGCTGGCAGGCTGGAACCCAGCCCCACCGGCCAAACAACAATGACAACTACAATAAAGGCGTTGTGGTGGTTGCCTGTAGTCCTAGCTACTTGGGAGGCTGAGGCAAGAGAATCACTTAAGCCTAGGAGTCGGAGGTTGCTGTGAGCTGTGACTTCACAGCACTCTACCAAGGGCAACATAGTGAGACTCTGTCTCCAAAAAAAAAAAAATCTCCTCCCTCCTTCTCCCTCCCCAGTTCTTGAATTTAACTGTGTTTTTCTCTCATGTGGGCATATAGTTGTTAATCTACTAATTTCATATCGGTATTGAGTACATTTTTTTTTTTTTTACAATACTCAATACTTAGCTGCCACAATACCCGGCTGAGTAAAAAAGATGTAAACTCTTAATCTTTCTTTATGGCTGAATAGTATTCCATTGTGTGTGTGTGTGTCACAGCTGAATTCAATCACCAAGATATGCAAATAACCCAAGTGCCCTTCAACTGACAAATGGATAATAATCCATATATATGTTATCTTATATATATTATGTATTATATTATTATTATTAATGTATTAGTTATCCATTAGTGAGTTGATGGGTACTTGGGTTATTTCCATATCTTGGTGATTGTGAATTCAGCTGTGATAAACATTCTAGTGCAAATGTGCTTATGGTAAAATGATTTTTTTTCTTCTGGATAGATACCTAGTAATGGGATTGCAGAATCAAATGGAAGGTCTACTTTTAGCTCTTTGAGGATTTTCCATACTTCTTTCCAAAAAGGCTGTATTAGTTTGCAATCCCATCAACAGTGTATAAGTTCCCTTCTCTCTGCACCCTTACCAGCATCTGCAGCTTTGAGACTTTGTGATGTGGCCTATTCTTAGTGGGGTGAGGTCATATCTCAAGGTGGTTTTGATTTGCATTTCTCTGAGGATTAGGGCCGATGAGCATTTTTTCATCGTGAATGTTTTAGTCTTTCATCTGTCTTCTTGGGAAAATGTTCTATTCATGTCTTTTGCCCGGTGATAAATAGGATTGTTTGCTCTTCTTATTGATTGGTTTGAGTTCTCGGTGGATTCTGATTATTAGCCCTTTGTCAGATTTATAACATGTGGATATCCTCTCCCATCCTGAAAGTTGTATATTTGCTTTAATTATTATGTCTTAACTGTGCAGAAACTTTTTATCTCGAAAAATTTCCTCTAAGAGTACTAGTATTACAGGCATGAGTTACCAAGCCCACATCCTATTTACTTTTGTTGTCACTGCAACTGCCAATGGGGTCTTCATGAAACCTTTCCCGAAACCAACATCATCAAGAGTTTGTCCCACACTTTCTTCTAGAGTTTTCATCATTTCATGTCTTAGAGCTTTTTTTTTTTTTTTTAAATGGAGCAGGTAGGCGTGGCGGCATACTGCCTGTAGTCCAGCTACTTAGGAGACTGAGGATTGCTTGCACCCAGGAGTCTGTGGCCAGGCCAGGCAATATAATAAGTCTCCGTATCTCTTTAAAACAAATAATAAAAGGCCATAATAGTCAAATCGCTGTGGTATTTACATTCCATTGGCTACACTTAAAAGTTATATTCCATTGAATAGATCAGATATGTTAAATATCAAAATTTTTAAATATCAAAATTTTTCATATTTAAAAAGTTCTGGAAATGATATTATTTATAGTTCTTTAAACATGATAAAAAAATTTTGAGGTCAATTTAGAAATGTGTTTGTCATTTATAGTTTTAAACACCTTTTCTGAGGGCTTTGCAGTGCATAGTTTGAAGACCCCTAGACTAATAGTACAAGTGTGGAGTTGTAATACTGACTAGGGGAAACGCCCTTCTTTTTCTTTTCCTCTTTTTTTTTCTCGAGACAGAGACTTGCTCTCTTGCCTTGGGTAGAGTGCCATGACATCATCATAGCTCACTGCAACCTCAAACTCCTGGGCTCGAGTGGTCCTTCTACTTCAGCTTCCCAAGTAGCTGGAACTATAGGTGTGCACCAAGACACTTAGCTAATTTTTCTATTTTGTAATAGAGATGGGGTTTCACTCTTGTCTCAGTCTCCCAGAGTATTAGGATTATAGGAATGAGTTACCAAGCCCAGTCTGGGAAATGCCCTTCTTAACCCCCTTGTTTCCATTTATCTTTCTGCAAAATGAAAGTCACACCGCATCTGATTGTTTTTCCTTATTCTTAAGAAAATTGTGAGATCATGTGAGATAACGAAATAATGTGAAAAAGTCTAAATTATTTCCTGGGGTAAGCTGAACACCTCTGGGAAGTTTCAATTGACATTTTCAAGCTAATAGGATACTGGTTAATTCCTCAAAATGTACAAATGAAAAGTATTCTTATTATTACCTCTGCTTTCAATGGCTTCCCATTTCCCCCGGCTTTGATTCAGTCATTAGTAAAGCAACGTCATAGGGTATTCTCTACATCTGTGCACCATAGGGTCAATAAAAGGGGATCTCACTCTATTTCAGGGCTAAATCCAAGTTTCTCCCCTTATGTTCAGTAAGCGAAACCACAGACATGCACAACAGGAAACAAGCTTAAACTCCCTTCCCAGATGGCTGCAGGAGCACTTGTGTCTTAGTCCAGATGATACTGACCGAGGTTCCGAGTATCGTCACTGTTACACCCACTAAGGTAACTGGGAATGGTGACCCACATCACATGACTCCTTTTAGCTTGGTAGGCCATCTGTCATCTGTCTTGAACTGGATTCCTTTCCTTATACACATGCTAACGAGTTTGTAAACAATGAATGCAAAGCTCGACCTTGAGCCCCTCATACCAGTTTAGAAAGAACACTAGGTTCTGATTTCTAGTAGATTTTATGTGCTTTAGAATTAGCTTTGACATCAGAGAACTTAGGAGAACAATGACTCTTAAATAAGGACTTCAAAGACACATTCTTTCTTAAAAAGACATTGAGTTTTAAGTTGTTGCCTAAGTCTAAGGACTTGTGAAGAAACAGGGTGGTGGGAACTGGGTGGATGGAATAAAGCTAGGAGAGATGATATTGAACATTCATTTATCCACCCTTGAACATATATTTAGTTCCAATTTGTGCCATTTGCTGAGCTGGATATGAAGAAATATGGATATTTTCAGGGTGCTTATATGCCAGTTGCAGAAAGGCAAAAACAATGAAAATATTATACGATTACCAAAAGGAGGACATAGTAGAAGCAGAAAGGAATACAGAGTAAAGTCTGTTTAAGGAAGCAAAAGAAGACTCTTCAGGGGAGATGGTTTGAGCTCAAACAGTCAAGAGTACTTCAGAAATAACGTCATGTACGAAGGAGGCCAGCGAGAACTTGAGATCAGGAAGGAGCTCAAATTTCACCTGTTTAAAGTCTGAAACGCAGAGTGGCTATTGGTCGGCTGGGCAGGAAAGTGGGAGACATCATACTAAGCCTTACATATCATACGACGAGTTTATATTTTATCCTGTGGGTGACAAGCTTTTAAGAAATTGAGCAGAGCCATTTCAAGATCAGATGTTACAAACACTACAAGGTCACATTGGCAGCCATGGGGAGGACGAACTCAGGTGACAGGACAGGGCCATGAGTTAGAGCTAAGATTACAGTCAGGATGCATTCAGTCTTGGCAAAAACTCTACTTAAACTAGTGGAAGCAAAGTGGGGTAAAATAACGATTGTAACAAAAGTGTCCAGGGAGGAACTGGCTTCAGAATTCACAGGCTATATCATCAGAGATCACTTTCCTTCTCACTCATTGCCCCTCAGCTCTGTTGCTCCCCTTGGCTTCTGATGCAAACTCTCTCTCCACATAGTAGACGAGATGGCTGCTGGGCTCTTGTATTCCCAGTATCCACATAGTGATTCCAGAGAAGCTTCTGATTGGTCTTACTGGGGTCACATGCACATTATTAAACCAATGGGCATTTTGATTAATTGCCTGGGTCACTCCTGTGACAGAGGCAGTAGGGTGCCAGTGTGACAGTCCAATGGAACCACACAGGAATGAATCTCTAAGTCAGAGCTTAACAAAAACTCTCACGCAGTCATAGGTAGGTTGCAAATTTACTTCCGTGATTTCTGGAAGCCAAGACAAAGAGGGCGACATTATCAAAGAACTTACACTGATCATCAGAGAAACTTGACTCTTACTGACACTTGAAAGGAATGCCTCCATGGGCACTCACGGGGTGGCTGTTGTGTTGTATAGTAAATACACTTACAATAAACACAAAAAGTTTTATGGGGCCTTTTCTTAAAAGCACTTTCAGTGGTGGCCGATATCATACAGCTAAAACATCAGGTAATAGAGGTAATATACTTTGTATAATAAATCCAGATATTTTGAAATATTAGGAAAGTGGGGTGGAAGCCAAGTCAGCCCAGCCCAGATAAGTAGTTTACTTAGCAGTGAACCTCTTTGGTCAGGACATGTGTGCCCTGTCATTTCTTATAGTCTTATACCCAACTTGATTCCATTATTATTTGTATCAGCCTACCCCCTAAAGGCCTTTGCGATTGTGACCCCCGGATCATAACCAGTGGGAGAGGTGCATAACCAGTGGTCTCACCCCTTCCCCCTCTACGCTTTTCAGCCTGTGTATTAGTACACTTTGATGTCTTTTGTTCTTCCCAGCTATTTAGAAGTTAAAACTGACATTAGTTTTATTTAGTACTCTTCCATTCTCTCCCATTCTTTGAGGAAGCTCTTACATTCACTTCTCTCCTGTCCTCGACTTCAGGACCTGGAAGGTAAAGCCACTATGTGGCAGCAGCCCCATTTGCAGTGGGGTGAGATTGGTCCATGTTTACGGATGGTTTGCATGACTGGCCTGGAGACTGAAGTCAAAGGAATTCCCAGTGAAGATGCTTTCATCTCGAACCAAGGAACCTGGGGTAACTCTGAGTTGAGAATGACTCTGAAGACTTGTCTCAAAAATTTGAAGTAGCTGTAAGATTTAACTTTCATTTTCTGGTGTGATGTAAAAGCAGTGCTTCTTGTCCGATTAATTAGTAGTAGAGGAAAATCCATGCAAGTACCTAAAATGAGGGTGATTTGTATGTGAATTTCCTGCTTTTTTTAAAATTCAGAATTCTGAGAAGGATAAAGAACATTTGGCCTCAGCTCGTAAGCACGGAGGGTCTGAAGATATGATGTGAGGGCAAGGCAATTGTGATGTTTGTAGGAGCAGTTACTGCCCTGGACATTAACTCTTAGAGGATTTTATAGCCCAGAATGTTTTTTTGATTATTATCATGGGTACATATGGTTATATACATGTATAAAGTAACTGTGATGTTCTGATATGGGCACACAATGCGAGTTAATCAAACCAGAGTTTTCGGAGTATTTATTACTTTAGGCATTTAACATTTCTTTGTGTTAGGAACATCTCAATTCCACTCTTTTAGTTATTCCAAAGTACCCCTAGCTTGTTGATTACAGTCACTTGGTTGTGCTGGCAAATATTGTTCACTGTCTATAACTGTATTTTTGGACCTGTTAACCATCCCCTCCGTATTCCCTGCTACCCACTCCCCTTCCTGGCCTCTGGTAACCATCATTCTGTGCTCTGTCTCCAGCAGATCAATTGTTCTTATATTTCGCTCCCACATCTGAGGGAGAACATGCAGCATTTGTCTTTTTGTGCTTTAGTCCAGAATTCTTGACAATGAGTATAATTCAGGAAGTGATACGCATGTGTGTACTTTTAAAGAAAAGGAAGTGAAAAGCATTTTGACTTTTTATTTTAGTGGATTGGGGAGGGCATTATTAGTACAATATTGGCACATCAGTTATGTAAATTAGGGGATTGAGCTGATTGTAAAACAAGACAGAGGCAGAGAGAAAAAAAAGATTGACTTGAAAAACAATTCAGATTCAAAACAAAGATGATTTACCACTCTCTTTTTTTTTGAGACAGAGCCTCAAGCTGTCACCCTGGATAGAGTGCTGTGGCATCACAGGTCACAGCAACCTCCAATTCCTGGGCTCAAGCAAGTCTCCTGCCTCTGCCTCCCAAGTAGCGTGGACTACAGGCGCCCGCCACAACGCCCGGCCATTTTTTTTTTTTTTTTGGTTGCAGCTGTCATTGTTGTTTGGTGGGCCCGGGCTGGATTCGAACCCTCCAGCTCAGGTGTGCGTGGCTGGTGCCTTAGCCGCTTGAGCCACAGGTGCTGAGCCTTCACTCTTTCTTATAGGAGACAAATGAACAACACATTTCAAGTATGGTCAAAAAAATAGTAGACTTCATAACCTTTTTTTTTCTTTCTTATTGTTGGCCATGCCCCTCCCCGCCAAACTGCATTCATTTATATTTCCAGAGTGATTCTAGACTAAGTGTTTGCAAGGAGGTAGCTCTCAGGATCAGCTTGGAAAGTGGGAGAAACACAAAAAAGGTTTTTGATTATTTATGTATACTGCCTCCTAAACCATAAAACCTCAACTATTTAGTACTTTCAAGGCTGCCTTTGACAAATCCCCTCTAGGCCTCTGCACTCCTGGGGTGGGCCAGGCTCTGAGCTTCACTGGGTCCCACCACGGTGACTGAAGAAGGTCCTCCTAGGAAACTGCAGACTGGCAGTTGGGTGACTGTGGCTCTAACTCTCCACAGTTTGGCCAATGGATTCAAGGCATCGAATGCATTTGGAGGCAGTGGCCAGTGCCCACCGCAAGGCCTGCAGTGTAGCTCCCAGGGTCTGCTGAGAGCCTGGGTCCGGAGTCCGCTCACTGGGCAGCTCTTCCATTCTCTCAGCTCCTGCATTCAGCCAGGTTTCCTCTGCTGGGTTTGGCCCGGAGCTAAAGCTGCAGTGTGGAGAGACCGGCCCGGGAACTCCAGAAAGCCCCAGGTTCTGTTTCACTCCCACGCTTAGTTTAGCCAGAACTGCAGGGAGATGGATTCATCACTCCCATTCAAACATCCCCACACCTAGTTTTTCTTCCTGAGGCATTCATGACTTCCCTTCAAAAATTACATAGGCTGATAGCGTTGCTGGTGCACTATCCCCAGTCTGATTTGCATCTGAGGCAATGACATATTCTAAAAGCAGCCTTCTTGAGCAGCAGGGACAGGAGTCCCTCACTTCACTGGAAAGAGGAAATGGATGCTTTGTGATAACTAGCAAAGCCTTTTCTTTCTATCGCCTGTAAAAGTCAACATTATTTTCACCTTGAACTCTCATGTCTAAATTGCTCTCAAGGTGAAGTATGGGCTCCTGGCTCCAATGCGATTTCTTATATGTGGGGATGCTCTGTGACCTAAAATCCCCCTTTCTCAAGGTAACAGGACACATCATTGCAGACTATAATTTCTCCTGAGAACTAAAAGACATCTGGAAGGAAGTGTCTTTATGAAGCAGAAAATTAAAGAACTCACGTCCAGCCTTGTCTATACATTGCCAGAGTCTGGATACATTAGTTTCTCAAAAGTGAAAAAGCAAATAAGGAATTGATTGAATATAAAAGACAAGAGAATCTGGTAGTAAATGATAAGTTTGAATGCTGTGTTTGGAGGGTGAAAATAAAATCACTTTTACCCCACATCTCACTTCTCTGCTTTGTGCTCTTGTGCTGTGGTGTTGGGAAATAGATGCCACAGTTTTTTAAAAAGGGTTCTGTTACCACGGAGGCAGAGCATTGTTCTAGAATAGAGAAATGAATGAAGAAAAGTATATACTACAGGAAAAAACATCTCATGACCAGTCAGTCTGGATGAATCACTTCTTACCAAAGCTACTGCATGAAAGGCTTTTCAGATACTCAGAAAGGAAAGATATTTTCACTTTGCATATCCAGACCATTAATTCATAAATTATTTAATATAATAATAATTTATACTGATAATTGACTATAAGCCTCAATTAAAATATCCTGAAAAACTCATTCCCTATCAACCTATTAATGTGTCATATTTTATTTAGAAAAAATAAATGAACACCAGTGTCAAAGGTAATTGCATTTTTTTAAGCATCAGAATTCAGCCGAGGTGGCAAAAGTCAAGTATGGTCTTGAGTTGTTTTTTTTTTTTTTTAACTTTATTCAAATTAATATGAGGGGACAATATTTTAGGTTACATTGTTCTCACTTCCAGGGTAAAGCGAGAGCCCTCACCTAGGAGGCGAGTTCTACACCCTCACGATGTGCTCAGTAGGTGGGATCCTGCCTCCTGCCCTCCCTCCCTCTGCTAAATGCCCTCCCCTTGTTCCTTCCCCTTCCCTCTCCCCCTGAACTGGACCAGATTAGTGTTGTCTGTTTGTTTGTTTTGAGACAGAGTCTCAAGCTGTCCCTCTGGGTGCCATGGTATAACAGCTCACAGCAACCTCAAACTCTTGGGCTTGAGTGATTCTCTTGCCTCACCTTCCCAAGTACCTGGGACTACAGGCACCAGCCACAACACCTGACTATATTTGTTGTTGTTGCAGTTGTCATTGTTGTTTTAGCTGGCCCAGGCCAGGTTCCAACTGCCAACCTCAGGTGTATGTGGCCAGCGACCTACCCACTGAGCTATGGGTGCCACCTATAATAGTGTTTTATTGTTCTTAGGAATATGTAATTGTTTATATATTGATTTCATATAAGCATGGACTACATTGGATATTTATCTTTCCATTCTTGCGATACTTTATTGAGAAGAATGTATTTCAACTCCATCCAGGTAAATGTAAAAGATGTAATGTCTCCATCTTTTTTAATGGCTGCATAGTATTCCATGATATACATATACCACAGTTTGTTGATCCATTCATGGGTTGATGGGCACTTAGGTTGCTTCCACAACTAGGCAATTATGAATCAAGCTGTAATAAACATTCTAGTGCAAATGTCTTTGTCTTTGTGGTAAAATGATTTTTGTTCTTCTGGACAGATATCTAGTAATGGGATTGCAGGGTCAAATGGAAGGCCTATATTTAGATCTTTGAGGATTCTCCATACTTCTCTCCAAAAGGGCTGTATGTATTAGATTGCAATCCCACCAGCAGTACAGAAGTGTTCTCTTCTCTCCACATCCACACCAGTGTCTGGTGTTTTGGGACTCTGTGATGTGGGCTAATCTTGCTGGTGTTAGGTGATATCTTAGAGTGGTTTTGATTTGCATTTTTCTGATGAGTACGGACGATGAGCATTTTTTCATATGTTTGTTGGTCATTCGTCTGTCATCCTCAGAGAAGTTTCTGTTCACATCACTTGCTCACTTAGAAAGAGGGTTGTTTGCACTTTTATTGTTTGAGTTCTCTGTAGACTCTGGTTATCAGGCCTTTGTCAGACACGTAACATACAAAATTCTTCTGCCATTCTGAGGGCTGTCTGTTTGCTTGGTTTGTGGTGCTCATAGGGACCCAAGGCTTTTCCTGACAGACACCAAAGAGTATCAGGTATCTTGTCACTAGACAAATAATTGTGTTTCTGGCTGTCACAGCCCACCGCTGCCACAGCTTGTCAGGGCCCAGGACTGGCCAGGTCTCGGGCCTGGCTTAATTAGGTTCCGGATGCGGAAGGCTAAGCTACCTTACTCAAGAACAATTTCTCTTAGGTGTCTGAGGTATATCTACTTCTGCAGGAGAGAGAGAGTCTTAGAGAGAGCAAAGCAGTCTTCTTAGAATAGATAGCTCTTAGTCTTTAGCAGAGTTTGGTAATCCTCAGCAGAGAGACGCCGTGCTGGTGTTCTGTGGGCAGGAGAGGAGACAGAGTCAGAGTAAGCGGGTCCGTGATAGAATGCGCATGCTCCCGATTGCCTTTTCCAGCCTAACATAAGGCTGATCCCGTGCCTCTCAACTCCACAGATGTAGAGACTGCTAATTCACCACTGCTCTCATCTCGTGAGCGCTCGTGCTTGTTAGGAGAGCTAAATCCCTCTCCATGCCCTTTCCACCAAGGTGTTCCATTAGTGAGCTATACAGGTATTTCCTATAACTCTCACTCCTCCTAGCCTTGGGCTATATGGGCTGCTACATCTGGCATCATCATAAAATCTGTATTCTTGTTTGTGGCATGAATTGTTTTATGACAAATTTCATTTTGACCCACTTTGAATTTTTGAATGGCTGATGTAAAAACTAAAATGAAGAACAAGATATAAACTAAGCTGAAAAGATCCGTGAGCTGACAAAGGGTGAGTCACTGACCCAGACAAGATTTTCAAAAGGAAAGATGCCATGGGGCATGGTGCTGAAGAACACAGGTGTTGTCAACAGACAACTGGTCTGTGCTTATAAAGGACTATGGCTGTTCTTGTTTAGTTAGTGTGATGCCAGCTGTGACACATTCAACACAGAGTAATGGTTCAGTGACACTTCTCACTCTTGTAGCAGTCTGAGGGGAATCCTACTGGATGGAGACAATTCTCCCCATGCAGTGACTCAGCAGATCCAGAATACCTCCATCTTGTGGCTCTGCCGTCCTGTGATTGCAGCTGGTACAGGAGAAAGAGAACACAGGGGTGGTGGTGGTGGTGGTAAATCCCTTCTCTAAAGCATCAGCTGGAATTAGGATAGATCAGATTCACTGACATTCAATTGGTGAAAATTAGTCATGGGCTCACATCTACATAGGGTGCCAAAAAAATGAGTGCACATTTTCAGAAAAGAAAAAAATGTATTAAATTTGCAGTACTTGAGCCATGTTTGACTTCTGCAATTACAAGAGGTGCTCAGTATGACTTGTGTTCATTTATATGATGTATTAATATATCAGCATATATTATTACAACTTTAATACAGTTTTTTTCTTTCTTAAAATGTGTATATGTATTTTTTGGTACCCTATGTATGCAAGGGGTGGCTGTGTAATGTCCCTGTCAGTTTAACCACTCCCCAGACAATCCCATCACTACAGACATGGCGGAGAGGCATGGCTTTTCAGCAGATGGTCAGCCATATCTGTCACAGGGCTGTTTATCAGCGATGACAAATTCTGTGGAAGGAAATTTCTGGGACTTAAACTAGATATCTGGGAGGGTGAGGGATTTGAGGGGAAAATCAACCAGTCATCAGGGGCTGGCCTAACTTGTGAACAGTGAGATCAAACCTGAGTGAAAACTGGTCTGAAGGGCTCACTCCTTGGGCAAGAGGAAAGGCATGCTCCGTCAGGAAGGACAAAGAGCGTGCTCAGCTAACAGAAGGGTCAGAAGGGCGGGTTCTAAGAAGAGTTTCTCCTTTGGGTCAGACTTCAAACGAGGGCTCTGCCTGATTCTGTGCTGGGTGCTACAGCGCAAAAGTGGCTGAGGATTGTCTGTCCTCTCGAAGAGGAAGTGGAGAAAAATCTGTACTCACGCAGTGGAGAAGAGTTCTTGATGGCTAAGAGTGTGTGTGTGTGTGTGTGTGAGAGAGAGAGAAGAAATGATAGATTGATAGATGATAGATTGAGGCCCGAGCTGAATTTTTAAAGATGAAAATGAAATCAGACCAGCATGGGAATTTGGTCTAATTTCTTTGCAAGAAATTGAACTTCTCTGCAAATGGCCTCACCTGGTCTTCCCAACCTTAATTAGCTCTTGGTACTGTGGGGTATCAATACATAATACCAAACACTACTTAAAGGAAAAATGAGATAAACACTACAGAATAAAAGGCCTAAGTAGACATTAAGTATAAGCGTGAGTGTTACATTACTTCAATATTGCATTATACGGATTTGGAGTTTACTTAGTCTAGAATGTTAAGCCTGGTTAGACAGTAAGGGTCTGAGTCTATGTGTGGGAGGCTGACCTCACGTAGGTAAGAATCCTGCTGGGAATAATTACAGTACTTGCTGACAAACCCAAGCAAAGACTGGACAGACCCAATCTCAAGAGTCCCCCTGGAAGTGAGTTACTTGGCAAGGTTTCTACCAGCTGCAGACAAGTGTGATAAATAGACACCAGTGAACTGAATGTAACAGTCTTCCGAGGGTAGCAGGGAGTGGTGGGAAAAGCTGCTCACTCATTAGCCAGGCTGTGGCCCCAGAGGTATTTTGAGAGGCCCTGTGTGGATCTGGTCTCATTGTCTTCCTCTTCTTCAGCAGGGGCTCTTGAGCTCTGATTATAAGCTTCGGATAATCTGAAGAGTTTAGAGGCCTGGGATTTCTCCACGACCTCTATTTCTAGCCAGAGTAATTGCATTACTCAAGACTCAGAGAAACCTCATTTCTAATTGTTTATTGAAACTGGCAATTCTGGCAAGGATTTAAAAAATTAAGAAAGTCTTTTGGCATGCTCTGAGATTTAGTGTCAGGGCTCCGGGCTGTGGGTGCTACCACAGGAGGTTTAGAAGGCCACACCACCTTCTCTTACTTGGGCACAAGCATCTTTTTGTAGCACTAGTTCTGGATCTGCTCAAAAGTTTCAATTTAACAAAAATCTACATGATATTTTTTAATTAGACAACCTCTACTGAAAAACGTGGTTAAGAAAAGCTAAAAAGAACAGGGGAAGAAAATCTAAGGCGGTGGTTCTTAACATTAATACTTGGAAACTTTAAAAAGTGTTGATGCCCACAACACAGACCAATTAACTCATCTGGGTGGTTAGGCACTCGTGGTGGCTAAAGTTCCCTAGGTGATTCCGCTGTGCAGCTAGGGGGAGAACCACTGGCGTGGGGCTCGACATTCTCCCCTGCTAGAAGCGGCAAAAGTCTAGTCTCTGTGTTTGGACTCGCAGGGCTGGGATCCCTGACAGCTGTGTGGGATGTGGCTCAGTCAGAAATCTGCGGGCAGCGAGGACAGAGGGCCCCCTCTCCTGTTAGCTCAGTGGCGAGCAGGAACCTGCCCTTCTCAGCAGCCAGCTCACATAACCCAAAAAACATTTATGGGCCGGATTCCTTTTCCAATTCGAATGGTAATGACATGTTTGATGCCCATAAAAAGTGACTGGTGTTACAACTTAAGACTGCTTATTTTCTAAGCCAAATGGAATCTGGTCTATGAAAACCGTCAACTCTTGCAATTCCTTGCAATACTTACATAAGTATTTTTGAAAAAGGAAAATGGAGACGCTTGTCAAGTCCTATCTTCAGATTACATCATGGCCCTTGCAGTGAAACCAGGTGGTCTGTGGGTGGTTCTGGAATGCTGCATTGCTCATCTTTGCTTAAGTTTATAGTTCTCTAATCCCTTCATGGACATTGGCTAATTAAATCTATTTTCTGAAATTCTCTCCTTCCTGGGAAACAATCTGTAATCTGCCTTAGACTTGGAATTTTTTTTCATGAGGCCAACAAGTGATTACAATTTTTAAAATAGCAACAACTGGCCTTGGGGAAAGGGGAAACACCAGCATCGCTTGTTCAGGGGCTGAATTTGGTAAATGGAGTTTGACACAGTAATAGTCTCTGACAAGAGCAGCAGCTATTAAATAGTCCAGTGAGAAATTCCACTTGTTCACTTTAAGCATGGATAGAGGTCCCAGCTCTGACAGTGCTAACCTTCGGCCTTCTTTGAACTGTTCTCTTCCTCTCTCACACACACAAACTCTCCCACCCTCATCCACACTCTCAAAATCTTCCTGGCAATTCCTTGCCTTGCCTGATCTCTAGAACGATTTTTTTTTTTCACTGATTAAAAACCTTCCTGGTGGGGAATTTAGTTGTGGAGGAGTAAACAGCAAATGGTAAATAGTGAACGGTCAGTATGGGGCTTGCTAGTGAGCAAAAAGACATATCATATGAAACAAAAGTTTAATTTTTATTTTACATATTTATACATAAGACTTTCAAGGAACCCTCTGAATCCAAAAGAATGTTAATAGCACATCTAAAAAGTAACTTCAGATAGTCAACATTCACAAAATGTTGAAAACTGATTAAAATATACATATTACAGAGAACTAGAACGTCACTACGAGGCAGGCATGTATTTTTTGACTTGAATAGCACCGTCATTTACAGTTCTTCTTTAAAACTACAGCAAAGAATGAAAGTAGTCAACTGGAAAATACTGCTCCAACTTAAAATCTCTAAACAAATAAAAATAAAGTTTAACTACTCTCTTTGATTAACCATGATCTGTGATGGTGTAAGTACTGTACATTTTTGTAACAATATTTTATTAAAATGCCTGATATTAAGTGGCACAAGTAAAAAATGAAAATAAATTAAGAAGCAAAGGCCAATCACCGGACGTTAAGCTTCAGACATTATCAATGACTAACACTGATACATGTTTCTGTGCCACTGTCAGCAACAGCATTTTCACAACCACAGAAGCAACATAAATTCTAGCTTGTTCTCAGGTTCAATGGCTTCTCTCACTTTGCAGGCATTTTCTCCGCCATGTGCTTCTGCTGACTTTCAGCATGTCTGTAAGACAATTAAAACAATCACTTAGCGCTGGGAAGAAAAAGATCCAAACTGCCTTTCAATCAAGGGCTAGGACGTTCTTCAAACCAAGTTCAGAGTTACTCATAGGGAAAACACCTGTAAATCAAGAAAAAGTACTTTATTCACACTGAGTTGACCCCTTTAACATTCATATCCTCAGTATGATTCCTTGCAGTAATATTTAGTAAACTGCGATTGACTGGAGACTTACGGATATGACTGCTTTTGAGAGGAAGCTCTGTGTTTAAAATGAACCGAAGTCAATATCTGGGATGCTTTTCCCCACAAATATTGAACTTGCGCCTTCATTGTGGGCAGGTACCAGGGACCCACTGGAGAGCCAGACAATGAGGCCTCTGTTTTTATGGAGCGGATGTTCCAATGGAGGCGACGAGGAAGGAGCGAGCAGCAAAGAGCGAGCATGGCCAACAGAAATAAATACCCAAGCACAAGTGGAAACGGAGCCCTGTGGTGGGGAGCAACGCACGGAAGCAGGCGCCCGCAGACCCAGGCTGAGGTGCCAACCAAGCCTCCTAGGAGAAACCCCGAGTCAGGACTCAAATTCGCTCTTACGAAAGCTGGTGTCTCCAAGTGGTGGGCCTCTGTGGAGGAAAAAGTTTTCCATGTTTGCATGATTGTTCCCCCCGTTAATCCTATGGGCACGGTCGTGGAGGGGGCGGGACAGGGGCAGGGAAGCCTTCTTATTCATCAGGCTCTACTATGACCGTGAGCCCAAGTCAGCCGCACCCAGCTGCTGGACGCGGCGGCAGAGGCGGGAGGACTGGCCCAGCCGTAGGCATCACTTCCCAGGGAACCGTGGGTTGGAAGGCTGCAGAGGACAATGGGCTGGAAACACAACGTAGGGAACAACAACTGTCTCATGAGAAAAACATCTGAAGCCGTGGTTTCCGGATGTAACGAAAGGCGTGGGGACGATGTGTGTGTGCTGCCCGGGCATCAGTGACGCCAGGTTGAACTCACTGGTTTTGTGCACAATGTGTCACATCTCTGGTACCGGGAAGACAAACCATGAGTGCTGTCAGAAATGGGGAAGTGACAACGGCCTCCTTGCCACTACATGGTGGTGTTCATCTAACTACAGGAACTGGGGAGCAAGGCGTCGGCAGCGCCCCAGCCCTTACAAACCACTCGAGCAGGCCGTCCCGCGGTCCTGGTCAGCCGCACACAGGACCCCCAGAACCCTCACATTGCCGGTAAGTAGCTTGGGTGCCTCACTTAGGCAAACACAGCTCAAGACATCATGACGTCCAGTGAGCTCCAACTCCTCTGTAGCTAATTCAATTACAGCCCTTACGAGAGTTTTAAAGTACGTACCTACGTGCGTGTGTGTGTGTGTACTCACGCACCCACATACGTGGGCGAGTTTTCTGAGAAGTTAAGAGCAGATGGCACACAGCTTCAGAAGATATTGAAAGTTGGGTGGTGGTATTATTTATACAAAGATGAATTTCATTAAAATTTTAAACCAAAGGAGAGCGAAAGGGTTTCAGTCCATAAAACTAAAAGGCTTTTCCCTGCAAATCAGGACTTGTTCCACGAGAGCCCCGCTCGGACTTCTGTTCCTCAGTAATCATTATTGAGGACCTACTGTGTGCTGGGCAGGCCTTAGATTAGACTCTGGGGGCACAGCAGTGAATGAAACGGCATCGTCTCTGCTCTCAGGGAGTTTATAGTCAGGTGGGGAGACTGTAAATTGAGATGGGATGAGGTCAGGGCCCCCGAGGGTGCTAATGCCGGCCTGGAAAGAGCCAGGTGACAGCTAGTTCAGGTGCGGGAACGCGCCAGCACTGAGTAGTTTAGGGTCAGCTCCTCACAACAGTCCAGATTGAGATGCCGGTATAAGAAGTTGAATGCACTAACAATCTATCACAAGTGGAGGATGAGAGTTCAAAAGCCAAACCTCTGGGGGGACAGGGGGTGCTTCTCCCAAGAAGCATCGTCTAAACCTTTGGTTCTCAAATTTGGCTGTGCATTGGAATCAAGAGTGAACGTCAGAAAATCCTGATGCCTAGGACACCCCACAGAATCATTAAATCAGAATCCTTGGGGAGTGAGACCCAGGTATCACTATTTTATAAACTCCCCCGGGAAGTTCCAACGTGCAACTCAAAGTGAGAACTGCCGATTTGAATGGACACCTAGCAAGAATTCGACAGGCAGAGGAAGAGATGAAGAAAATCCCAGCTGTTCCCACAACCCTCTTAGCCTTCTGAGATCTGGCTGCGGGACCCTGGAACTGCTACCTCTAGAGAGGGCTAAGTATCCTCCGGTCCCTGCAGTGAGAAAAGTTACTATTCTGCGGCCAGAAGCAGATGAAGAGGCTTCTCTCTACCAAGAGGAAGGCTGTTTGGGGAGCTCACATCTCTGCCTACGCAGGACTGCTCCAGTTTAAAGGCTGCCAACTCCTTGAGAATGCTGCCTCACTGCCTCCTCTCCTTCTAACCATGCACTGTTTCCTCTGCTCACATCAAGGGAAAGGCAGAAAAAGAGGGGCTGTAGGGTGGTGCCTGCGGCTCAGTGAGTAGGGCGCTGGCCCTATATACCGAGGGTGGCGGGTTCAAACCTGCCCCTGGCCAAAAACTGCCAAAAAACCCCCCAACAAAAAACCAAAACCTAAACAAAAAACAGGGGCTGCAAACTTAAGTGTCAGCCTAATACTTGCAGCGACAGGGAGGCACCTTCAAGGTCTTCCCTGCCAGCATAGAGTGCCAACCCCACTTCGAGGGGCAGAGGTGAAACTGCCGAGTTTACAAAAGAATTCATATGCATTTTTTAAAAATGTAGGTCCTGGTAGTATATTTAGCTACTATTATTACTTAGCCATAATGTTAATACCTGTAGGAAAACTTTTTAGACTGACAAAAGGGAATAGGAATCCACTGTGTGGTCTCTGTTGGTGCGGTGCCCGGTACGTCTGTAGATAGCGATAATATTATTCCAGTGTTACTGTGGCATTTCAGATGCGGGCAGGGCCATTCACAGTATGAGAGGGCTTACTAGTTTGTTTTGTTTGGGTTAAAGATAAGGCAATGTAATGTTTACTACATACAAACTGGAGTGCTGCCTGTAGGTGTTTTTTAAAAAAACTTAAACGGAGTTTTGCAGCATTTGTTTTGCAACCAAAACTTTTTATAAATAATGCCATCATCAGACAATGATTCTACCCACTGCACTGCGAGGATGCCCCACGGCAGGTTAGTGTGTTATCCCTGCCTGGGTTTCCAGCTTCCCTGGGAGGGTTGTAGATCATACAGTCAGCTCCTTGTGCTACTGAGATGGGCAGTGGTCTTTCTCTCCTCGGGGAGCCTCCTACTCTCCGAATACCCATCCTGGGATTAAACTGAGGCCTCAGTTTGAAGACTTCATGTGGAGCATCTCAGGAAGGCGCCATCATACACACGTGATCATAGGAATGTTGGCAGTATCTCGTGTGTTTAATACACTTACAGTGACAGCCGTTTCTATACACAAAACTAGGAAGAAATGCAAGCCGTCGACCAGCATTAGCCTAGTTTCCTTGTCCCCAGGGAGAGAAGCATTCTTTTCGTCTTTACGGAGAGGAGCCAAGCCCAGCTAAAACTCAATCCCTGGAGTTCCCCATGGGGAGAACACTCTGGTGGCACCAGGGCTGTGGAAAGACGCCAGGGTCCCTGTCTTCTGGGCACTGCAGAGGTGATCAAGAGCCAGGTCACGTAAGAGCTGCAGCGCTCTAAGGCACCTACCGTGTGGCTCCTGCTGGAAACACACCCGTGTGGAACGGCTACGGCCAGCTTCCCAAGGGACAGTCCTTCCGGATAGAGTCCTAGACCAGGGCTATCGACTCAACTTGGGTGGAGGAGACATGAGAAGTTCTAATGTGCTGACCATCCACTGCAAGGGGGCGTTTCTCCTCCATCCAAGCAGCTGGTCACCTTTAAAGGTCAGGTCCCCTTCTCATGGAAAAAAAGGAAGAACCTCTTGCCCTAAACCCTCCATGTCAGACACCTCGGGCTTCTTTCCTTCTCGGGGCGAGGGGAGCTGCACTGACCTGGTCAGGTCCTCGATGTCCACCAGCATGGCGTCCTGCTCTGTGTGCAGCTCGTCCCGGATGAGGAGCAGCTGGACCAGCTCTTCATTCAGGCCTGTGGCAAAGACAGGGGCGCTGCAAAACCGCATCCCAGCCGGGACGTGTGACCGTTTACAAGCTGGCATAGCCGTGTATCATAGACATGTGACATGTCAACAGCTGAACATCATAGGAAAGACACTTTTGTAAAAATTTAGACTTATATTGCAGAAACATGACTAGCTTGCACAATTATGGAGGTGCTGGAAGAAAAGAAGTAGGAAGTATTTCCAATTAAATTCATATTAAAGTGGGGGAAAAATACTAGCTACTGGGAACGTTGGAAAATTGCTTGTTAGAAAGAGAGAAATTTTGTTTTTAAGAAACAAGAACAAAAAGGTCTGGAGTACATTAAGTTTTCCACCTTTCAGCTTCACAGAGCCCTTGACACACTAAAAATTAGGGGGGGCCTTCCAGATGCCCCACAAGAGAGGAAGGGATGGCGGGGTGCCTCCCCACAGGGCAACAGGCAGGAGATACCCCATGTGCAGCTTGTTTTATGAAAATATATTATCTGAGGTTACTGGAATGTCAGATTTGTGGTAAGAGTTAGATGTGCAACACCAAAAGTAATGACCCCTGAGATCTTAGGGCAGTAGAGAACCAAAGAAAAATATTACTTAAGACTTATGGCAGGAATAAAATATATATAGAGAGAAATATTTTTAATCTGGGTTAATCTGGCTCTTGCCTCTGAAAAGTATGCATAAGCAAAGTCTCTGTCTTGCCCTTTCCCCTCAGAGAAGCTAAGGAGTATGGCTGCGAGGCGCGGACATGTGGGGGAGCGTGCACATGGACCAGCGACTCTGGGCACAGAGACACAGGGAGGAGGGATGACCGGATAGGTCCCCTGCAGAACCGCGTTGAGAGACCCTGACTTCAGATGATGCATTTACCTGTCTTTGAGCCAGACTACTAATTGCCAATTTTAAAAAGGGCAAAAAAATCATAGAGGAGGTCTAAAATTTTATCTACTCCTCAAAAAGACTAGATGGCAATCTTATCATTTAAGTCTAAGGAAGGTGTTTTGTCTTTCTCTTTTTTTTTTTTAGAGACAGAGTCTCACTTTATCACCCTCGGTAGAGTGCTGTGGCATCACAGCTCACAGCAAACTCCGACTCCTGGGCTTAGGCGATTCTCTTGCCTCAGCCTCCGGAGTAGCTGGGACCACAGGCGCCCACCAGAACTCCCAGCTATTTTTTTGTTGCAGTTTGGCTGGGGCTGGGTTTGAACCCTCCACACTCAGTATATGGGACTAGCACCCTACCCACTGAGCTACAGGTGCCGCCCACGTTTTGCTGTTTTTGAGAGAATTACAATCTTACCAATTAATCCTCAAGTAAAATTAAAATGCAGTTGTAGAATTTCTTTTTAAAATCCTGTGAATCTATGGTTTCTTAATTAAACGGTTCAATTCTTTCTCTTGATTTTAAAACAATACTGAATGTATTAACTTGGCACTGAATACATTTAATTTTTAAAACTTGGATATAGTGGAAAAATTTTGTTTTTCTCTAGTGTGCTATGGAGTTAGCTTTTTATTTATTTATTTATTTTTTTGAGACAGAGCCTCAAGCTGTCACCCTGGGTAGAGTGCTGTGGCATCACAGCTCACAGCAACCTCCAATTCCTGGGCTCAAGCGAGTCTCTTGCCTCCGCCTCCCAAGTAGCTGGGACT